>PNEQ01054485.1:36446-66646 GCA_003012365.1 Medauroidea extradentata
TGAGCGACCGACTTGGATACGAGGGGTTCTGGGTTCGATTCCCAGGTCTGGCTGGGTGTAAAATTTGTGTTTGTCCGTTAGAGTCATTGCACTTGTAAGAGTCACCAACAACTGTCACAACTGGGGAATTGTCAAATACTTAAGCTGTAAAGGGGGGATGTTTGGCTCGTTGGCGATGTTGCGACCTCGCCAAGGAGCCCAACATTTAATAAAAAAAAATGGTTAGACCATTCGCCTCCCACCAAGGCGTTCCGGGTTCGATTCCCGGCGGGGTAGGTCCCCGAATTTTCGCATGAAGGAATCGTGCCGGACGATGCCGTTGGCCGGCGGGTTTTCTCGGGGATCTCCCGTTTCGCCCGCCCATTCATTCCGGCGCTGCTCCATACTCACATCATGTCACCCCTCACCAGCGCTGAAAACCTCGATTTTAAGTGCTGACTAAAAATCTCTCACTCACTCTCATCCACTCTTAAAAATCATTCTTATTTACACCCATTTATTTTACCAGGGTACACAAAAAATAATTTTCATGAAAAATTGTCGCACTGCTGCAAAATGGAACTTTAATGTGTATTCCTCAAATTGTATTGTTGGTACGTCTGCAGCAACAATCACGGCATGACCTTGGCTTTGAATAGCTTGGCATCATTGTACATATTATCAACTAGATTTTGTGATACAACTGTAACTAAACGCTGTTTTCCGCATGTTGGGCGGGCTCAGAAACATGGCTTTTGATGCGAGTAGTGTTAAGAAAGTTTTTTAAAAAATCCTAGCCTGAAAGTAGTTTTTTTTTCGTTGACCAGTGCAACGTAACTTCTTATAAAAGTTTCGATAAAAACAATATATTGCTAAATTAAAAGTTTGTTATATGAATGTATGTTGTCGTACACCACTTTATCAGTCGTCAATTAACTGGGCAGTGAGCCTTCTGGGGTTATGTGATGTTTTTGATTTCAACTATCACTTAATGATCTTATTAATTTTTATATGAGATAGGAGTAAACTTTTAACTTTTTTTAAACATACTTAGTTAGTGGTAGTAAATTGCTCAAATACAGTTAACTGAATTAATTCTGTGGCACAGTATTGTTAGACTGTAAGAGTAAATATCGTAGGGTGAACTTTATGTCACTTAGATTATCTTTATTATATCATTCTGTTTCTGTGGCATAACTTATGACACGTTCTACCTGTGTCAATTAAAAATACAAATTCTTAATAAAAAAGGAATTTTTTATTTTAATTGTTTGTGTAATTATTTCTATTTCAGCAGTATAACTTTCCAGTTTAGTTGTCTGCTCCAGAGTAAAATGGTACACACTTGAGTACACATATTTTTAATTTTAAAAAGATAAGGTATTCCACTATAGAAAGGATAACAGGACTTCAGTAGTTTCATTAATTTGCTAAACGATAAATTCTGACAGTAATAATTTTAGTACGTTATTCTTTAAATGTAGACAAATACCACGTTTCCATGTCGGATTCAAATCGATCTGAAACCACTTTCGGGATTGAGAATGGTCATGTAAACGGGATCCAAATCGATTTGAGTCTTAAGATCGTTCCAGCTAAAATTGGGATCGAATCGGATTGAGTTCGATTTGAAATGACATGTAAACACAGATCGTACTGAAAGTGTATCGGGATGAAATTCACACACATCTGTTTACAAATAATAGTCCTAATAATGTCGCATGTGCCGGTAAATAGACATATTTGGACAACGGAAGAGGTGTTCACGCTTATTGAAATATTCAAAGAAAAAGAAATTCGTCGCTTGTACATGGTAAACGGACGAAAAATGCTGTTTCTCTTACACGCTCCATTCGTTCTTGCTCCTATTTTTGCATTAAATTAGCGAACATTAATTGCCAAATTACCACGACTATCAGTAATTTTTTCTTGTCCATTGTAGTGTGTAGATTAATTGTCTATTTTCTCCAACATAAACAGAAAACAATACGCGTTTACTGTTAATTTATGACATGACTACCAACTCACTTGCTGCAGCGAAACTTTTACCACCACACATTTCAACTAGCAGATCCAAATCGATTTCAGTTCGAATTGACATTTTGCATGTAAACGGGTATCGACTCAATACTGATTCAATCCTCGATTCGATTTCAATTCCACATGGAAACGTAGTAATAGATAGGCAAGTGAATCCAAACTCGGTTAATTCCTTTACGTAAAATCTAACTAAATCCTGGAACAGTATATCTATTGGTGGGTTGTTCGACTTTAATCCAGTCAATTACATTATTTTCATTGTAATTTACTATGATAAACCGTTATGACTGTAATAAACACGGCTTTATAGTTTCTGCAGAGAAGCAGCCTATCTCACAGGGGTAACAATGCTCTTCTCCCGGCGTAAGGCGAAAGGGAAAGAAGTAATGGGGACTGAAGCAATAAAATTGCTCTGAAGGCGAGAGAGCGTCGTTTTCCAATAATGGAAAACGAATTTATTTCGTAATAAAAATAACCGGTATGACAGATAAGGAATTTCCTTTAAAATTCTCACTTTTTTACTTCGTCTGTTAACACACGGAATTTAATATTTCATCGCCGTCACGTATGGTTTAATAGACGAAGGTCACTTTCAATGTCTTTAGGAACATTATTGAGTTTAGCTTCCACGGTATTTTTAATTCACCTAGAGCCAGCAGGTTTTCATTTGCACATTTTTTCTGTTGATTAAAAACATCCTCTTTGAAATATAAATATTCAGGTCTTCCGTTTCAGGTGAATTGTAAAATATGGACGCTGTTTCTTATCTCTGTATACGGGTGCAGTCAGGTTAGAACACAAATTTATAACCGTCTTTCAACTCCTGCACATTTTCTATCCAATATGACAAGTAAATTTGTTCACGTATGACGCGTTGCGTAATAAGATAATTGTTTGTGCTGTACATTATGTTCGCACATATCAGTGGCAGCTAGCAGAAGATTTCTATTTGAAGTTTTGTACAGCGTTGTTGAATGCTAGAAGCACAGAGGACGTAACCGCGTAGGAACAGTTGAGTTATATGGAATGCTCTAAGCCACTTGAGAGCCGTTGAAGGACGTTATGAGATGGAGATAGTGCTGTGCCTGGAATGAAGGGCAGGAGAAACTGGAGATCCCCCATAAAACCCGCTGACCAGCCGAATCATCCAGGCACGATTCCCACATGGTAAAGTCCAGTTGAACGAGCCGGGAATCGGACCAGGATTACAATAATGTTGTTATATTTTCAAGAATACCTGCTGAAACACGGCGGAGGACAGCTATGATATGGAAACTGCCCGGCTGTTCCTTTTCCTTTTTAGGTATATTATAATATCGTTAAAAAATATATCCGGGAACGCCATGAAGGTGGATACCATAATGTGACACAAACATATTTGGGAATGTGTTCCTTTCTCCTTTCATATTTAAAGAATACAATATTGTAGTTAATTTAAAAAAAAGTATAGTGGACGGAGCCGCGTCGGAGTCAGGTAGTTAATGATAAATTATGGTTTGGTTCGAAAGGGAAGTGTGGCAGTAACGCTTTATCATAATATGCTTAGCTTAAACATCGTTTACATCTGCAGTACCTTCAATATTCCAAACAGCAGCAGCAAGTTAATATTTTATTCCGACTTGCTTTCTACAATTAAATATTCCTTCATCTTTGCTTTGATTCCTGTATGCATGCTGCTATCAGTGTAGGCAGTTGAACGTAAAATAGAAATAGAATTAAAATAACAGGAGGCATGTTTATCCACACATTATGCATATCACAACCCAACTATTACTTGATTATTTCTGGTGATTCCACTTTCTTCTTTTCGTTCAGGCCTAATTAATTATATTTCTGCATTAGTTGATATTTTGTTGATTTTTAGTGTCTGGTAGGTCAATCCCCATGTGCGATACTCCATGGTGCGTTTTATTCTTGCGATGTCTGTTGCTGTCGAATGTCTGGGCATGTTGTCGAGTTAAACGTAAGTTTGAACGACTAACCAATAAACCATTCTAATAAAAATATTGCAATGCAATGACTGTGACGTGGTGTATTAAATGTCGTTATGTTTGCACCAATTACTAAATTGTTTGACTGAAATTAATCTTAAGTGCAATATTTTACTACGACAGTCTTTACAACAAACAGTTTCGCTAGTAGTATAAGCAACACTGCAGAACAACATTTGCTGAAGACAATAAATGTTCTTGTGATTTGCGTACTCTGCAGCAGTGACGTTAGGGTCTGCCATTGAGGAAATTGTAACTTTTATGGCATGGTCGTTCGGCTAATTTCTTTCCTTCGCATTAGGTGATAATATAGTCGCTTTTCTATGAATAATCAGATGTAGTCAGGTTGGCAGATAGCACAGATAAACTAAATTATTGAATTAGTTATACAACATAAATATAGCATTTTCTGCACAATCCTAGTGCTCTGTAGCTGCTTAATCCGCCATTTGTTATTACTATTGGTTAGCGGAAAGATAACCCCACATTGCAGCAGCATGGTCGTATATCAGGCAACCCTGGATGCACGTCTCATGCGGCCAGGAATGTGCAGGCAGACGGGTTGGCAACCCTGTCTGTTGCGCGTAGTTTAAAATATTCAAGTACACTCGACTTGACAGCAGGAGGTCCCCTCTGCTGTTGTCAAAGTCGTCAGCGACGTGCATTAAGACAAGAGAACCATCGTGGACTAGGTTGTGCAGGGAGGACTGATAGCGTGAAATCAAAGTCAGAGCGTGTAATGAGTGAGGGATCAGTCACCCCTGTCCCCCTCCACATCTTTCCCTAGAGACACACGGGGGTGAAACAATACCAGAGGGTTCTGAAGTGGATTGCACACAAAGATCCCTACCCCTCCTTCCTAGCTATCATTCACCGAGGGGTTGTTTTCCCTTTGTCTTCGACTTGTTTGGGGTTGCTGCGCCTGAGGTAAAAGCAAAGACATGTCGGATGCACCCCCACTCCTTCCCATCTGACATCCGTTTGGCTTTCCTCGGTTACAAAATTGGATCGTTACCACTGGGGCTGTAATTAAACTCTGGCGGAGTGAGTTTTACTTTCCGTCTGTCGCGTCGGAAAATATTAGAAGAAATGTCGACGTACTTGCCACCTGCTGCAACTTTGAAACGCTGCGCGAACAGTCTCGTTGTTTGAATAATACTGTTAGCATTGTGAGAGGCGCAGAAAGTTCCCAACGAACCTTGAAACTCGAGTTGGCCGTGTTCTTTAAGGATCATCAAGGTCTGTTATTAATTCAGAATTTGACACTTGTGTTGCCCGTCCCGCGGGGAGAAGAAAGAACTTCTTTCGCGATGTTCGTTAGCGAAGATTTATGAGGGAGGAAAAAAACTTATTCCTCCAGAGCAGATGAATCTGTAGTTCTCTGCTGAGAAGAGAGGTGACTTTGTTAACGAAGTCCGCCTCTCTGTGGAAGTTGTATGCAAACACTCTCCCACAACGTTGTCAAACTGTCAGGAGGACATTGCTGTAGGTCTAAATTACCTGGCACCATACCCGATAGTACATAGAAAATTAATTCTTTGTTATATGGATAGAAATCTGAGATAGTGCCTTATTAGTGGACATTTATATCTCGTCTCGTTGACAGCGAGGTCGTTAGAGATGGTTGCGAAATACTTTATATAAGGACAGGAACTGTGTCAGTAATCATCGCAATATTCGACTGGAACGATTTCTGGAAACCACGGAGGATAACTGAACTCAGGATGGTTACAGGAGTGATTGTGATACCAGTAGCTAAGCTGAAGATCCACTCCAGTCACCCAGTTAGTCTGAAGAACAAAACATTTTATATACTTGTCGCATAGTACAGAATAGTTTGTTATTGGGCGTTCTATCTTTCGTATGATGGAAAAAATATATGCTGTGGATGCTTATCTATAGTAAAATATGTGTGATATAAAATACGAATTCAGCTGTGGTTCAAGCTACAAGAATGTTTATGTATTTGTGTAAAATGCATTTGGACAATGTTGCACAACTAGTATATCTTGTTTCTTAAGTAACTATGAAACAGTTATTTACTTGAATACTTCTTGGTTGTGCGGAGTAATTAGGGACACTGTATTTTAAAGAAAATATTTTTGCAACATCGAGTTTAAATGCCTTAAGTGCACTTCTGCGGCCGGTGCTTCACGGTCAGTGGTTGGATAGTTTTACCTCTCAGCGTGCGCCAATCACAGAACTTGAATTCATAGTAGCCTTAACCTATTTATCGGCACCGTCAAATGAGAGACTAACCAGCGTTACGACATTCAGTCAATGACTATAAATATGTATACGCAAGTCATTGAAAACAGTTGCTGCAAACATTTACAGGATCCTTTGTTTTAAAACTATTTCCTTGTATTTACTGGCGTTTACAACTACCAATACAACGCCTCGAGAATATACCCTCATATTAATATATTAGGAGCTAATACTTGACGTACATTAAGTTATCAAAATATATCTTGAGCTCTCTCTTAACCAATGAAGAGTTTTGAAAAATAAAAAATTCAGTCAGCAGTAAGTATTTTGTGAACCCAACTATACAACATATCATATGGAAAGGTAAAATAAGTAACTGAGGACTAAACTTGAGTGGGTGTTAAAAGCGTCAGCAAAGTAAGGTATTCCTACGCCCCAGTTAAAAGCAGAGAATTAAATTATCTCGTAACTCTGCTATTGAATATATCTGGAAAAGGAATGATGAAGAATGAAGACAGGCGTGCCTACAAGATTTTAATCACTGCAAACAGTTAACACACAAATCATTTAATAAAGTTCGCAGAAAGGCACACGGGTACGTAATTAAAGCATCTTTCGGCTATGATTTATATAGCATAGAAAAATAAGAATTACATTTCTCGCAGCCTCTACCTTTCGACAAAACCTTATCGCTAGAAACTAAATTTCGGTTCTTCTGCGCCTGTTTTGTTTCGATAGAATTCCTACAGCTTTACGTTAGTAGTTTTGTATGTATGAAAACATGATTTTATCAAAAATAATTTTTGTACTTTTGTTATTTAATTGCGCTGTCGTCATTAATTTGTTGACAGCAAATGTAGTGTTTACTGACTCGTGAGTGATAACCACACTGAAAGAACGTTTTAGGTTGTGGTAAATATATCTTGTTTTGGAGTAAACAAATTCATAAAAGCAAACTTTTTTTTAGCGAGTTTTCATTTAAGATAAGCTTTAGTGGTAGCTTTCTTCACACAAAATTCGGCATCGAAAATAATAATAAAACAGAAAACTTTGATACTAGTCCAGTGCTTGTCGAGTAATGGCGATACATTTGGGAATGTGTCAGTTTTGTGTACTTATATCTACTTTGAAGTCTTGTCTTCAGGCGTCCAAATACCTACACTAACATTTGTGCATGCGCATGTCCACATTTCCACACGCCCAGTAGTATTGCGCAAGCCATCAGTTGGTCGACAACTTCATTTCGCAAAAAAATTCATTCATTCCTTTATTTCAAAATACTTTAACTTAACTATACTTTTAAATAACTAGAAGGTTGTAGATAACTACTCTATGTTTCCAACTGCGAGACACAGTTATTTATAAACATAATAACTGTGTTGTTACAACCGCTGCCGATTGAGTAACATCTCTTGTCAGAGATACTCGGCCAGTAACTTGAGAACTCCATTTGTACACCTGTATTATTAAACTGGACCCAGTACAAAAAAAATTGTCGCAATATACTAGTGACGTTAGTAATCAGTAAGTACTGTATGTGTAGCCAGATGCAAGGCCTGGTTGTCGCGATATACTAGTGACGTTAGTAATCAGTAAGTATGTGTAGCTAGGTGTAAGACCTTGTTGTTGCAATATACTAGTGACGTTTGTAATCAGTATGTGTAGCAAGGTACAATGCCTAGTTGTCGCAATAATACTAGTGACTTTAGCAATCGGTAAGTATGTGTAGCCAGGTGCAAGGCCTGGTTGTCGCGATATACTAGTGAAGTTTGCTATATATAAGTACTGCATGTGTAGTCAGATGCAAGGCCTGATTGTCAGAGTGTTTGTCGCAGACCGCAGCCACAGAGAGTTTGGGCGAAGGGGAAAGGGTATGTGAGCAATAATCCGAGCCTGCTGATTGGCTGTAAGGCCGGAGTAACGAACGATCGTGATGAGATTAGTCGAGGGGTTAACGCTTTCTCGAGCGAGCTTTTACCGATAACATGGTCCCGTGTTGTCGATCGTAAATTCAACTGTGATTTGTACAACAAATGTGTTAGTGTTCGTTTCACTGCAAGCGATATTCTGACATACAAGATATTCCTCTAGCAACATTGTTCGACATTGTTTACGTGGGTAGGTGAGACTGTCTGAACACTTCCAGGCATTCATTAGCGCCTGGACACTGCTGTTTCACGTACATATCTGTGTTTCCTTTGTTACCACGACTAATGAAATACTTGCTTTGTGGCCGATGAAAACTACATGAATTATTTACCATTAGACGTAAATTCAGACATATTACAAAAATCACACAAACCACCTGTGAGAAACATTTTATTTTACACCGAGTCTTGTTCTGGAGCTAAATTAGTTACAAAGACGTTCATAATAAACACGAAATCAATTATGTGTATTTTTGCAGAACGTGTATATTTCGAGGTATTTGCTACTTTCTGTTATCTCGCAATGAAAGTGGAATTGCTCACTGGTTAAGCGTTCGAATTTTGGCTGATAATTTTCAGATTTATATGTCGAATCATTCTTGATTTTTGACGTTTTATGCTGTCTTATATAATTATATGAAAACGGCTTGTAATAAGCAAGTACTTTTGCTAGATGTTAATTTTTACCCTCCGTCTTTCGAAATGTTGTCGTTTCAAATGAAGTAAATATTTAAGCAAATAGTAGTGTTTTCTTTCCACACAAACTAATTGCTTTTTTTCCTACAGTTAATAATTTTATTCAACGTGAAAATAATTTTCTTTAAAATTTTTATAGTTTGGTTGAACGAAACTGAAATCCTTATACAAGCAGTTTTTTTTCAACTAAGTCTCTATATTGTTGGTGTCGCGTCTGTATGGAACATTAGAATATTTTTAATGTAATCTGCTTTCAACACAGCAGAGAAGTCTGTACGACTTCAACAGAAAACTTTTCTAACACGTATGACGTGTTGTTAGATACGAGCAGTCATGTTTTATATGAGTACAATATTAGACTCTGATGCCAGAATATACAACCCGCTTTCATTAGTAACGTATATTGTATGTTGACTCATCTGGTTGGTCCCAGTGTCGTGGACCAATATACACTAAACTTGCAGCTTATATTTAACACGTTAATTACATGAAAACAGTAGGTACTTGTCAGAATAACTTGTTTGCATCATTACACAAGAAGGCTGTACCTGTGTAAGAGACAGTCACTTCTTCAACTATTCTTTAAAACTAATTTTATTCAATATTGATAACTCGCAAATATTTAAAAATACTAAAAAATACCCGACTCACGGGATACTAAATTTCAAATCGATCAGACCAGTAGAAGATCTCACATTCACTAAAAAATCAAGTAGATAAGATATTATTATCTTTAAACGGCTGAACAGATTTCCTTGAATCATAACTACAAAACCATCTCGATCACGTCAGCGTTCAAACAAAAAAACTGCATCAAAAACCGGGCCATTCATTTACGAGCTACGATGCCACAGGCAGACACACAGATACACATAGTCACATAAAAATGGCCGCCATTTTGAAAATATGATTACAGAATGAAGGAAATAAACAAAAGTCAATTCAGTTTTGTATGTAGTATATTTGAACCAAGTTTGTTAAAATTCTGAAAAATATTTCCTCAAATTAGTCATACAATGCTAAAAATATAAGAATGGTCGCCATTTTGAAAACATGATCACTGTGTCATTCAAACACACAAAATAAAGTCAGCTTGATATGTAGTAGGGCCTATATGTGTACTAAGTTTAATAAAATTAGGAAAATTTTTTCCGTAGATATGTCGTAGCGTGCTAAGAATTAAAATAATAGCCGTCATTCTGAAACTGCGTATGTTGCATGAATTAAATATATAAAAGACAATTCATCTCACTAGATTCGTTATCTGTACCGAGTTTGATGAAATTCTAAAATACCTTTCCTTACATACCTATCTCGATCATAAGTGTTAAAAGGGTCACCATTTCGAAAATATGAACAGGGCAAAAAACTAAATACATAAAATTAAGGTCAGGTAACTAAATACTGTATGTGTACGAAGTTTGATGAAATTCGGTCCACTGGTTGAAAACATTTTTTTTTGGGGGGGGGGGGGGACACACACACACACACAAATGGACAGACATACGGACAACACGGACACACATACGGACATACACGGACGCACACACATGGACACACACACAGACATACGGACATACACACACACGGACACGCTACACACACATCTACACACACGGACCCACGGACTCATACACACGGTATCACACACCTAGACATACACACGAACATACATTCAGACACACACGGGCACACACATTCATGGACACACGGACACACACACACACACGGGCACACACATTCATGGACACACGGACACACACACGGGCACACATATTCATGGACACACGGACACATGCACACGGATACACATACAAGGACACACACACATGAACACACGCAGATACACACACCTATGTTTTCTTTCGTGATTCAGTATCTCCCGACGTGAGCCATAATCGACTGTATCATTGCTCCGCGCGTGTGTTTACTGTTCCTCTCCTCACCGGCACACTCGCTACTTTGACGAGAGGTTGTAACCTTGTTTACCATCTTTCATGCGGTTCTTCATGCAACAAAGTTTAAAACTGGCGCATTCTCATATTGCTGCTGTATCGGTAGTTGGACCTCGATGCCAGGGATTGTAAGGTATTGAGCTTCACTAATGTTACGACGTTTATCTTCTACCACATGTTTTTCTCAAGAAGCAATAAATAGATGATTGTGTAGGTTGGGATCATGTAATTTGAAGCTGGCTTCCTCAAGGGTGGGTTAAGGTTACCTATGAGTCGGCGAAAAGGCGTATAGGGATAGTGGATTTGGAGACGTGTTTATAAAGTTTTCGTGAAACTATGTTGCATTCCGATTAGTAACAGGATTTTAATTACTGTAAAAACCAATAAACTCTATAAAGTATAATTAATACTTTACGAATAGAATTGGTTTACTACATACACCATGCCTTCATATCCAAAACGTGTTTCTTCGCCGTTAACATCACTCAATATTATAATTTACTTTAAACATGAACATATCTGTCTGGTAAGGTTACTTAAAATTTTCTGAAGTAACAACCCCTTTGCAACCTTACCATCTTTCCGCCGATGATATATAGTATGTGTTGGCCTTTTATACGTTCGTAAAGTTTATTAAAATGTTTGATATTATTTAATTCATTGAGCAATTGTTCGATGTTTAATTTGTTTTGTTCACATAAGTGAATATGTACCTGCTGAAGATGTGCACAGTACTCAGTGACCTGGCCAGGCTGGGAAGTGTAAAATGAAGAAACTTTGAAGAAACAGCGTAATTTAAAGAGAAACTGGAATGATCCTTTTACCTGCCAGCTGCCAACTGCTGGTAACGTCCGTCACATTTCCCACATGAGAAGTTCAGTAGCTACTCTAATGGGTTTCATTGGTCGGAGACGAGTTACCTAACCACTAAACTAGCGCTAACTATGTCCAGCACATGTAGCAGTTTGCAAAGTCTATCTATGTTTCAGTGTCACACAGTTTCACTAAAGCTACTCCTTAACGTAAACATCAACTACTAAGCTCCTTCACATATAAAGTCGTCCATTACGTCGTGTTGTTATTTCTCTCATTCTCACCTCTTGGTTTTCATAACTATTCTGTTTTCGGCTCCCACGCCGGTGACCCGCCAACATTTTAAAAAAGTGAAATTTTTGCACAGTTTTTTTTTTTTGTATTACGTTCGCCAAATATCTCGCTTCCCCACCCCTCATATACGCCCTCTGTTGATTGGTCATTCATGTGCCGTGTACTGCGGGGTGACCATGAATATATAATTATGTTTGTATATTTTTGTTTTGTACGAGACTCGCGCGTGTTTTGTTTAGCGCCGTATTGTTGCACGGCTCGGTGCTGACACGTAGATAAACAAGGCAGGTTGTGGCAAGCCGTGAGTCTAGTAACAGCTCTTGTAACTCCACACTGATTACTGCTAACAATGTCTCTGCAGGTTCTGTACAACATATCAGTTACTGTAGCTTGATATATTCATCTACATATTACCAGAGTCAACTCTAGTCTGAGCTAGACTACACACTGGGAGCGTACTGTAAACAAATATAACTACCGGGAACGACATATTTATATATACCATATTCATTGTGAAATAGAAATTGAACTAAGCATTGAGAGCCATTGTCTATGACCTCTTCACATGATGGCTGAGCTAGAAGTTAATTTCCCATGTATTTTGAAATATATTATTAGGGATCTCGCTTACATGGCTGTTGAACTGTGTTACAGACGGTTAGAAATGCACGTTCAATTTCAGAGCTATTATACTTGTTCACAATGTACCAATTCACCCAAATAAAACTCATTACATATAAGAACTTTCAACTACTGTCAGATAAAACGCGGATAGGGGATAGAGCTCTTCAAATTCGCTCAAACATAGTTTAGTATTTAGATTGATACGGAACTAATCGAGGATTTTACTGTGTACATACCGGATTTTAAGAAATAAGATAGAATGGTGACCGCTTTAAGTTCTATACATTAATATTTGCCGAATTAAGTGACGAGCAAGCCGCCATGTTTGGTACAATGTCAGAGATGAGGAAGTTTGTGTTCATGGATGGAAGAGTGACGTCATGTTCGCTCATAAGATTAGCTGTAGGGACACTTACAACGATCATAAACATTAGCTGTAGTGACACAACGATCATAAACATTAGCTGTAGTGACACTTTACAACGATCATAAACATTGGCTGTAGTGACACTTACAACGATCATAAACATTAACTGTAGTGACACATACAACGATCATAAACATTAACTCCCATTATTTAACTTGTACGAAAGTGTAATTGTATAAGTAACAAGTCACGATAGTGAATGTTAAATTTTTAAAGCGTGAATCGTGAGAATGTTTTCGTCAGGATCAAAGGAGAAAGCAGGGTGTGCTCGCATGTGATTGACTAGTTTATCTTACTGATGTGACGTCAGAGTTGACAGGAGACAAGAGCATATACTTGGTCGCAGGAACACGGAAGTTGTACGTCACACCTCGAGATGTGTTACTCTTTGTGGAGACAGACAAGTAACAGGAAACCTATTGTTGTGGTATCTGCAATTACGATTCTCGCACATGATTCACGAACTGTATTCAAAGTTTTTATATTTTGGTAATGGGGAGACCGAGAACGTTATATCGGAGTTTTACTGAATTCTGGGATAAATTATGTCACTATGTCCGATTCAGTGGTAGCGATGAGTGAATCGTGAGAAACAAATCAAAATATTTAAGGCAGCCAAAGTGACCGACATGCGTACAATGTGTGGAACAACTATTGAGACAAGCACACACACGTGCGACTGGCGCACCGTCTTAACTGCGGCGAAAAACTGCATGACATCACAGCGCTTTGCTCATAGAGGTTATGTTGCATTAAGCGTGTAGGTTAGTGTGGTCTTATGTCGTCCTTTGCTTCTCAGCTTCCACTTCGCAAAACAGCGGTAGTAAGGCGGCGTCCTAATGCTAAGAATATTTACTTCGTGCTGTAGTATCAAATTATAAAGTGGAACAAAACAAATTAGTTTCGTCGTACATAATGACTTGCTGCCCTGAAAATATAGTTTCTCGCAGTTATAACTTTACAGAAGACATCAAGAGGTCAACAAGGACATTTAGAAGAGTCACTTCTGGCTTCGACACACGTGGCACGAAGAAGAAATATCCGCCATGATCTATAACTAGAAATCAAATCAGTTGACGCCTGGGAAGATTGATAAAAACTATGGAAACTGAAATCAAGATTATTTGAACGAGAATGTAACTCGTGTCCTTTCGAATATTAGTATATCAGACTCGGTGACGTAGATATAATAAAGCAAGTTAGCAACACACCATGGAAGCATCCATGAGCTATCTAGTAAACAGTTGACTTATAATAGACTTTTATACAAACAATACTCAGTGTTTGTATATTTAAATGTAATAAACTTGTATATTCTCATAACAGTGTATGCATGACGGTTTAGGAATTTGTTCCATTGTGTCTCAACAGTTGACTTCGAGCCCACATGAACGTGATAAGTTCGCAGTGCTGGACGTAGTGGGGTGAGGGAGGGGGTGTACATTGCCTGGACCTAACTGTAGTTCACAGTTGCCAACTTTGTGATTTTGCAACCAGATACTATGATTTCTGAAGGTGGTCTTGATAAAATTGTATTATTCGACTTGTTTATGGGAAATATGATATTAGATCTTGTAATTTATTAATAAGAAAACTAACAGAAGACAATTCATTCCTTATTAGTTTAATTTAATTATATATATATATATATATTACATAAAAGTATTCTGGAAAGGTTTGTAGTTGCGAATATTGACAGTAAACTCAAGTAGTTACTGAAAATTCCTAGGAATACTTTTCGAACAGGGGATATTTTAGTCATACCACATTGCAAATCCGGTGATACTAAGTTGCTAAGTTCACGGAATTTCTTTAATTAAATGTTATGAGTATCACGGTCAACATAACATGCGCGTTTTCATTATTGCTACTGTTAATTGCTCAGAAAATATGGGGACGTCACAGCACTCAAACATTTTGGTGGACGATATTTGTGTTTCTTTAGTGATTATGTGCCGGAAATTAGTATTGAGTTTCGACATTTCCTAAAATACGTAGTTATATTTGAAGAGAAATAATGTAATAACAATGATTTATCCAAATCTATAAAAATTACTATCGCATTCACTGTGGACGTTTCATATATTCAAATTTTTTTTTTCTCTCTGCTACTGTACCAAAGTAAGTGAGATAATTTGTCTGAGAAAAGTTGGTTACTCGTATCACACAGCACAGGTAACTTCCACTTGCGACACAGCGTCTAATCCTGTTGCGAGGGCTCCTTGGTTCGAGTCCTGCGTAGGCAATAACTGGACATCGTCTTCGTCTAATTATATGATACCCTTGGCTCGCGACCTCTCAAGCAGTCTTACAGTTGTAGTCTTGCTTCTACGATAATTCCAGGGGGGGGGTTCATTAATTATATTTCGGCAAAGTATTTCTGTCTTCATCATTTATGTGCTACAAAAACTATACGACAGTTCAGACTGTGGGCGGATGTTTGGCAGACAGCCACTACGTTGTGATTTCTGGCAAGAAGGCAGCCATCCGACAACTCGACAGATACAGCGTAAGGTGATCGAAAAACTCTTAAACTGTAAACATAAAAACAAACAAGAACACACCGAGAGAGAGAACCCAATAAGGGAAGGGGGGAATACCTGGCAGGCCAGTGGCGGTGGTGAGATATCCTGGAGCAGCACGCTAGCTGGAGTCTAGAGATGGCTGTCAGGAACCCTCAACAATGATGGAACCAAACAAAGAAAACACAACTAAACTGAAATTATTAGCTTAGTAGGCAAACTAGTGAGTATCCTAAAAACATAAATATATCACCAATTAAGACAAAACACAGAATCCTCTGCAACTGTTGGAAAAAAACTAAGGTGAAATATAATAACAAAAGATAAAAACAATACCGGCTAAATAATTTTTTTATAGCTACCTAATACACATATCAAAATTTTGCTCCACAGTTTTGACACTTATTTGTTATAATTTGTAGCTTAATTTTTTTGTAGAATTACACTGAACGGTTTTTTAGATTTCATTACCCAAATTACCACTTTTTTTTTGTCGTGAAAATAAGCAAAAATGAAGCAAAATATTTTTTTCCTGACGAATGGTACATTATTTTTAAAAACGTATCCACAGTATTGTGCATCGTGTGACTGCACATTGAATCAAATTTTTTCAGAGCTTTTGATAAAAAAAAATATTTGAGTTATTGCCACCAGTCTGAAAAAAACTCAGGAGCAAACCCTTAAATGTAAAATACATCATTGCTATTTGGGGACTTGGACAATTTGTGTGGCTGCTCCCATTAGGTACACGAAGTCACATTGGAAGCCAGTTGAGAAGCCTCATCTAGACGCTTTCTAACCTAGGTGGGGGTGAGCCTTAGGTAATATTAATAACGTATTCAAGTGATTCACACATGTCACGTTATTATTATTACATTAGTACAGGTTTAGGCAAACAAAATGCTACGTTTGAATATCTTGTTTTTCGAAATGAAATAAACACGTAACTGTTAATCAGTGTATGCATGAAACCTAAATTGATCTGTGTTTTCAATAATTTAGCTCTGTGTCGTCGGTTTAAACGTCGCGTTGCAGCCTTTCAGAATGCAAAATCCAATGAAAAAAAACTAGTACATTCCCTATCCTCCAAATTGCAAGTAACTAGAAAGTTAATATTGTAAAATATCTTGAAGGTGCAAGGCATGCATATATATATATATAATGTGTGTTTGTTTCCCTAGGCAGGACTTATAGTAAAGACCACTTTGGTTTTTTTCGCTCGTAATGGCAGATAATCACAATAACGTTCAATTTATGAATGATGTGTCTACATGGGTTTTATAAGTGAACTAAGACTACACTTTTCAGAACATTTCATAAAATAATCCACAGACAAAAAAACGTTCAAATAACTTTAAATACCTGTTTGTGATGCCAGTAACTTTACCTAATTTGGCAATGGTATTAACAAATAGAAATTTATAATACATTTGAGTGTTATAAGAAACCATATCAATAGCGCCAGAGACAAATCTCTCAGGGAACGATTTCTTATCGCAAACCAAATCACGATGTCTCTCGGTGGAAATTTAGAACAGCAGCGCTGGGCGTGCGAGGAGCCTGTAGCGTCTTGCAACTTTGTTTTGACTCTTGATTGGTCAAACTATACATTCAGTAGATACCCACATAGCATCATAAATCCTAGTTTCAAAGTGCATGCAACGTAGATATATTTCATTTCATTTTATACCAGTATTGTTGTATTTAAAAAGGAAAACATAAGTAACTACATTCGACAATTAGCTCCCAAAAATACTAGAAGTAAAGTAGTTTATTTAGTGCTCACTTTGTACTGAACAGCCTTAACCTGGTAGTTTACATTAATTCACTTATTTAACACGGACAAAGTCACGAGCGGACAGATAATACCCAAGTAATGGTAACTTGACTTTAAACCTTACTAACTTCCTGCATTAACAAACAATAAAGCATACAATTTCCTGCAATTAATATTTATCTATTTCTTGTAATTTGCAAGTATAAATGTTGCGATATAAGGTTGTTAGCAATCAACCACATATTGACACACCGAAGAGTTGAAACTATTGCATCAAAAATTTTAAGAGCTGATACTTTACACTATTTTTTATTCATTTGGTAGTGAAATTTTACGCAAATATATGCAAATCTATAATTCTGAACTTCGACGTTAAAATTTCAATTTAAATTATTGGATCGTTCACTAGTATAATTTTTTTTGATTAAGCAAAAACATTTTTCTCAAAACTTAACAACGATACGAATAATTCTTAAAAAAACAATTTCATTAAAAATACAAAATAGTGTCACTTCCATACCACAACCAAAATATAGCAGTACTTATTTCTGCAGGCAGCATATATTACAATATTAATGCTCATCAATTTAATTCTCTTCACATTCTTCCTGTACAGTAGTATCAACTGACGTTCAGACTTTTACAGTCTAGCCGTGGCCTCTGCGGTCAGACAAGTCTAGCTCTCTACGTGGGCCACAGTACAGAAGCCAATGGTTCGACAGTTCAGTTGTGGTTTCCGAGGGCAGACGAATGTTGTATGGGCCGCTATACAGAAGACGCTATTTCTGGTAGAATGGCTCGTGAGTTAAATATGCATCGGCATCCTCGTGCCTTCCTCTTCCGCTCAACAGTCGCTTGTTCCCTTGTTTGCTTATATATATGTGTGTGTGTGTATATATATATATACATATACACATATATATACACACGCGTAAAGTTGGCGTGGGCTACTCTTCCACTCACGGTTGGTGCCTAATGTAATTAATTTTACTTTATTCTGGATCTGAATATTTACATGTTATTTTTACCTTTGTAAATGTAAAGGGGTGTGTATGAATTTCAGTTGAATTTTCAGTATGGTTCACAAAATGAAATAATATATTATTTGACCCGTGCAGCAAATATGGAACTGGCGAGAAGTGATGTAATTGGTCTACAATTTTAATTTCCCATGGCATGTTAAAATAAACTAAGCCGTCCAAATAAACACACATGTATATATTACTGTATACCAAGGATAACGTGTATCTCATATTTATATATGTATTTTTATTATTTTTGACGCTGCAGTTAAAATAATTGCTCATATTTTACCGCAAACAGACTGTAGCCTATACTCCTCTAGTGGCCACTTAACTTTGAATTGGAATGCGGTGTTCTTGAAACATGTGAGTCATAAAGAAATTAAAATTATTACCTCAAGTAACTACATACGAGAGAAAAATCACCTTACAGAATAGTATGGAAAAGAATAAAGCAACATTCATTGGTCTTTCTTCTGCCCCAGTAGTGAGATTTTGCCGGTTATAGAACAAACGCTGTTTTGAGGTACAAAAAAATTATTTAAAAATTTTGCTGACAATTTATATATTTTATCATACATTTTTTTTATTGTTTTATTTTAGATTTTTACCGAAAAATTGTGCTGATGGTCTCTGGTATACACCCCAGAGACACAAAAATTTAAAATTATAATTTGTAGAATAATGGAACAATGGTATGATGGAACAAATTAATAACATTTGTATATAATAAATCTAGAGCCCTTAGGAAATAAATAAAAGGAATTTTTTCACGTTATAAGTTAGACCCGTCTGATGACGGGTCATATATTCTCATTAAAAATTAATTATTATTTTGAAATAGTAATCAATTTTTTTTTTCATTTCACAAATACAAGTAAAATTTGAGAGAAAGAAACTGAACCAGAAAAATATATTGCTCGAACATGTTCTTTTTGCAAAATTGCTAAATCATATTCTGAATTTCAATAAATAAAAACAATAAACATGATATAGTGTACTTATGTTTTTCTTATAAAAAATTTAAAATGCTAAATTCTTGGAAAAATTACATTATGACTTATGTGGCAATAATATTACAAAATCAGGTATGACAAATCATTTAAAAACAAAAATCATAATCCTGATGAGCTAACAAATATTATTACTACTAGAAAATGTTCTGTTTGTAAAATTGTGAACACTCATTATGAGTTTTCAAAAAATTAAAATATGAAATATGGAGTAACTTTTACTTGTTATTTTACTAGAAAAATGGGTAATGATAATATGTTGGGAAAAAATACAGTGTTCTTTATGTGGTAAAATATAGCAAAGGTATGTATAAAAACATTTTCAATTACCATTACATAAAGATTTAAAAGAAAACAAAACTGCTGTTGATACATAAATATACAATTATTATTTTTAATAATGACAAAATATTATTAGTTTTATAAAAATGGAAAACAAAGCAAACTAAAATTTAGAAACTTATAATTTAAAATTAAAAATCTAATGAATTTTTTTATATATAAATACATGCTAAAAGATAAGAAACAACAATGGAAAACGTTTGGAATGTATTTAAACTTTAAAAAGATATTTTTAAAAGAGCTAGTAGAAAATCTCGTGAAACACAAATTAAATGTGAAGACTGTGATAATTATTATATTCCTTCTCGGAAAGAAAAATGTTTAACAACTAAAAAAAAAAAAAAAACATAAAAATAATAAAAAGTTATTTGTAAAAAAATTAATGTAAGGTATACACAAAAAAGTATAAAAAGCCCATGAAAAATCTAGAATTCATAAAGACCTTCCACCTTTAACTTAAATAAATTAAAAATTTAACCCAAAAATAAACCAAATAGGAATTTTAAAAATGTATAAAAAATTAATTTAAAAATTTAACTATAAACTAAACGTGAAAATTTTTTTGAAACATGTGTAATTTGTGGCAAAGCATATGATCAATTATGTAACAAATAACACGAGAGGTAAAAAAAACATATAGAAGCAGCAAATAAAAAATAAAAATTGAAGAATTTGCCGATTATGAAATATACGAAATAGAAGGATCATTTCAAGCAAGATTGAAAACTTATTCTATTAATATTATAAATGAAGAAATAAAATTATCAATATTTCTTAATAGTATAAAAAATTTTAATAAATAAAATAAAAGAGCAGCTTGAGAAAGTAATTTAGAAGTAAACACATTTTTTTTTCTGCTCAGTATAAAAGAGGTTCATTAACTGATGAGGAATATCATGACACATTTTTTAAAACTAAAAATGAAATTATTTTATAAACAACTCATTTAGAAGAATATTATGAAAGCAGTATTTCAAACTATTAAGTGAAATGCTTGAATTTGAAGCTCAATGACCTCAATGGGAGATAAATTTAATAAAAATTAAAGTTAAGAATAAATAACTATAATCCATTAAAAGGGAGTTCTTATGTTGATTTACCAGAAAAATTAAACAAAGTAAGCAGTCACAAATGTAAAAAACGATGATCAAAAATATTTTATGGTCAATTTTATCAGCCCTTTATCCAAGGAAAATTCACCCTGAAAGAATTAATTTTTATATGGAATACGAAAATAAATGACATGAAGGCATTAAAGCTTTATAATTTCCAATTAAATTAGATAACATTCAGCTACTTGAAAAAGAATTAATATTTATATAACTGTTTATACATATGAAGAAAAGGGGAAAAAAGAGAAGAAGAACATATTTTACCCTTTAAAATGTACAAAAAATAAAACTGATAAACGTGTTAATATTTTATATATTATACATAGAAATAGTGATCACTATTGATGGATAAAATATCTTTCTAGACTAATTGGATTTCAAATTCATAAAATTAACACAAAACAATTATTTGTGACAGATGTATATTATATTTTCCTTCTGAAGATAAATTAAAAATTCGTGAAAAGGATGGTAAAAATCATAAAAGTGTTCGAGCAGAGTTTCCTGATGAAAAAATTATATAGTACAATTTGAAAATTGTAAACATTCTTTAAAAATACCTTTAACTATCTATGCTACTTTCTAATATTTATATAATAAAATGGATACTTGTGAACCTAATCCTGAAAAACTATACACAAAAATTATTAATAACACGCACCAATAAGTTGTTTGTATTATATAAAACATCTAACAGGTAATTATAAACCCCCAGTATTTCTTAAAGGAAAAAATGCATCTAGTGTTTTTATAAAGATGCTAATGGAAGAATAAAAAAAATATTCAGAAAATTTATGAAAAATTTGAAACTATGATTTCATTAACCAAAATAAAAAAGAATGACTATAAAAATACAACAGGTTGTCATATTTGTGAATAAGATTGTGTTAAGGGTGAAAAGAAACATGGTGGAAAGAAAGCAGGAAGATCATGATCGTTTAACAGGAAATTTATTTAAATTATAAAAATTCAAATTTTGTTCCTACTTATAATCATAATTTATCCAACTATGACACGTATTTATTTAAAAAGTATTTGGGAAAATATGAAAATGAAAACAGAACTGATTTAATTCCAAATAATGTTGAAAAATATATTTATTTCACAAAACTTGTAATAGGAGTAAAATTAATATTTATTGATTCATTTAAGTTTATGACTTCTAGTTTAGATTCACTATCTAAAAATCCTTCTAAAGACAATTTAGAGAAACTTCAAAATATTATTAATTTGAACAATTGGGTTTAGTTACTAAGAAGATTGATGATTATACAGATTTTAAAGAAAATATTAACGAAACAGAATTGCCATGAAAATATAATTGTTTTTATAATTTAAATAAAACTAATTTTTCTAAATAAGATTACGAATTTGCAGAAAAAATTTGGAAAATGTTTTATAATTAAAATCTTGGAGAATGTACTGAATTACATAAATAAAGTTGATGATATATTTGAAAATGTTATAGATGTTTGTTAAAAACTCATAAATGAGATCCTTCTTGCTATTTTACAGCAACAGTATTAGCGTGGGATGCAATGTTCAAACATACAAAAATTTAACTAAAATTATTAACTAATTATGACAAATTATTAATGACTGTAAAAGGAATTACAGGTGGAATTTCTTAATGTTGTAAATTATATGTTAAAGCGAATAATACATATATGAAAAATTATAACTCTGAAATTAAAAATTTGTATTTAGAATGTTTAGATGCCAGTAATTTATTTTGTTGGATGATTAAAGGGAGTATTAGCTGGAATTGATCCATCATTGTATTTCTTCGTAATATTACAACGGATTTTTAATACTAAACTTGATTTTAAAAAAAATTGACTGGACCATTACGTTTGAAATCAAAATTAACGATTGCAGTTTTCTTTGATAAACTATTTTGAATCGTTAGTTCTTCAAAATAATAATCCATTTAATTACATTTTTTAAATAAATTGATTTAAAAACACTCAGGATTACAACTATTTTTCAAAGTACAATAAAGATTTTAAATTTAATTTGCCTTGGTCAGGAGGAAGAATAATTACTCAAGCAGTATCACTCAAAGAATTTTCATTTGATCATTTTTTTAATATTGAGGATGGATGTGTTATTCAAATATAAAATATTAAACAATCCAAAAAAAATTACAGATAATTAAAAAAAATTATATGCGAAATTAAATTTAAAAAAGGAAATTATGAACAGGATGAAGTTCTAGGATTAATTAAACTTACCTCATATGAAAATAATACAACAAAAAATATCAAATTAGTTATTGTTTTAACAAACACGAATGAAAAACGTATTTAATTTATAAAACAAAATATGTTTTTATCTTAATACAACCGCCAGCGAATTTTTAAAATTACCAATTGAAATTTTTCAAAATGCGATTGTCAAATTAAACTAAATTTTTGAAATTATTAAATCTAAATGTTATTATATCAGAGTTAATGGGATTAGATCTGGGGTTTACTCATTTACTGATGCAATTACCGACACAAATAGAGAAATAATCAATATTTCCTCACTAACAATAAATTATGGCATATCTAAAATGGAAATAATAAAAACGAAACCAAAATTTTATTATTTTCATGAACCAATGATAAGAGATGTAGAAATTACCGTTACAGACGACTACGGAAAACATGTTAATATACAAAATATTAGTTTATTATTATATTTTAAAACTTATTCCACAGTTTGAGAATTTTTTATACCTTTAAATGAAGTATTATTACTCGCGATTTGTTTTTAATTTTTTGTTTTGAACATAATATTAATTTGAACATGCTAAACCTTTTTACTAAGAATATGATGAACCAAAAGTTAACACTACAGAATATATAAATTATAATTTTAATCGTAATAGGCAATTGTCTTATAAAGAATATATTATTGAAAATCTTAAATCAGAAAATCAAAAACTTTAAAACAAAATTAAAAATAAAGATGAAACAATTAATACTTTAAATAATAATCATTAACGATTACAAAAACAGTTGAATAATTAAAAATAAAAATTTTTTCACAAACTGGCATAAAAGTAGTTAATTCCAAGAATAAAATAAATGATCTTAAATCTGAAAAACAAAAACTTTTAGATGGAATTAGTATAACAATTGAAACAATCATCAATTCAAGTTAAGAAATAAGTTACATTAAATCCGAAAAACAAAAACTTTTAGATCAAACTAAAGCCGAAGATGGATTTTAAAAAAAGTTTATTTAAAATTAGAAAAATTTAATGGTGAATTAAAAAATACTAATTCAAATTTATATAGAATTAATAGCGAATATAGAAAAATTTGAAACAAAGGATGCTGTAATTAAAAATAAAGATGAAATAAATAATTTAAATAAAGAAATTAATAATCATAAATATGAAAAACTAACATGCTTAGATCAATTTATAAGTAAAGACGAATTAATAAAAATATTAACTGCTCAAAATAAAAATCTTAAATCAGAGAGAAATGTTTTTAGCTCAAAGTATAGATAAAACTGATAAATTAGAAAAACTTCCAATACATAAAAGTAAATTCCCGATAGTTTAAATTATATTTGTGATCAAATTGGTGAATATACAAAACAATCACTCAAAACACAATTCAGGCATTTAATTAGAAAGAAAATTAAAACATCTCCATCTGCCCCGCCATTAGATGACTAAGATTATGAATTATAATTATGTTTAAAAATTTAATATTTTGTTGTATGGAAATCGTTTTAATTTGTGTTACTAATTTTTGACATTATTTATTATATCCAAATATGAAAATTTAGTATTTATTTATGTAAACTCCTCCCCATGATATATTTCTTCCAATTTTTAATTTATCACAATACTTTATTTGTTTTTTTTTTTTATTTCTGTATCAGTAACACTATCATGTGTATCATTAGTATCATCTTCGTTTTTTATTGTATTTTCTTTATAATTATTTTGAGATTCGTGTATTTTAAATTAATAGTAATATTTTATTGATTTCTTAATTCCTGTATCAGAATCATCTTTATTATTAATTATATTTTGCTTATATTTATTTTTTAAGTTTCAATTATTTTAAATTGTATCTATTTTATTTGAGCTGTCTGGTTTTGTAGTACTCGAGTCCGCCACCACGTAGCGTATTTTTTTGAGCCCATCGTTACCATATTCTAGGAAGATGGCAGCACAAACGTGGCATAGGAGCAGGATCTAGGCGTTTCGCATCGGTTTTGGGAAAGAGAGGCTAGTAGTCGACTGAAAGAAGGGTGGGTGCGGGGAAAGGCAGAGGCACAGAGGGTGGGAGGGAGAGAGAGAACACGAGCGAGAAATAGTTTCTTCATGCAGAACTATGGTTGAAGACTAGTGAGGGGAGTGGGGGGGGGGGGCGATTTGAGGGCTGGGAGTACTTGTCCGGCCCAGGCCTGTGACGTTGCTGGGAGCCAGGAGTTGAGCAGGGTTGGTTGTCAACAGAATCTCTACCTGCTACCCTGTCATCCGAAAGTTAAGGGTATGTGTCCTTATGTTCCTTGGTGTAACTCCGCGCACACGAACGCACATGAATATATGCGGAACAACTTCAATGTTTAAATCCGCGGCAATTTTGAAATAACTGTACTGTCACTGAAAACAGATGTATTTATGAACCAAAATGAATTTGCGGTAATTTATCACAATTACAATTCGTTTATCCTAGCAAGATATGCAGATCGATGAAATAAATGGTAAAAGTTTACAAATAATCAAGTAAATATACCTTGGGTAAACATGCTGCATCGGACATTCTTATCAACATGCTATATTTTACTTTGAGTTAAAATACACTTCGCACTGCATTTTACCATTAGCAAAACAGTCGTAAAATAATACAATCTAAGATGAAAATAAGTAGAATAAAAAAATATAGTATCAATTATCTTGTAAAACTCTAGTGTGCATAAAAGAAAAAATTAAATAAATCTATACAAATGTAATGCCAGATAAATTGGCTGAGCTTTTGCAATAAACATAATTTTCACTTGTTTTGCCTACTTTCCGTCTATGAATGTGTGTGTCTCCTCTAAAAACATTTTAGCTTGTATACCAAATGTAATCAATCTTGGCACACATATACTATATGGTAAGGTGATTTTACTTTTATTTATTTGTTCGTGCTATATTAATTTTTTTTTCAAAATGGTAGCCATTTTTATAATTTTCGAGTAAGTTGACACACGTAAGAAAATATTTTTTCGAATTTAATCAAACTTGGTACATATTTAGTACTACTTACCTAAGGTGACTTGACTTTTGTGTGTTTTTATTCATGTCGTGTTCATTACATAAAAATGGCTACTGTTTGAAATTTTTTGTCACATTCAGATATCTGAAGAACGATTTTCAGAATTTCAGCAGACTCGGCAGCGTACATGTTAGAGTAAAATTGCTGTATTTGTGTTCATGCCCCTTTCATATTTACACAGTGGTGACCTTCTGAAAATTTCTTTATTAAATAAGACATTTAGACGAACCGTAATCAGGATATGTAGCATAACGATTTGAGTTTTATGTGTACGCAAGAACATTTCTTGATAACATGACATTATCGCGCAAACGCAGCAGACTACAACACACATTTCATTTACGACGGCAGACCCAGTTATTCGTCCAAAATTGTTTAACATGTAACGATGTTTACCTTTGGTAAAGGTAATACGCTACATGATGCTCTCGGTTGTGTTTTCAATTAAGTATTCAATTATTTTACACGAATGACTGAGAATTGACCTTTTGCGTTATAAGACATGCGTCTGCATGTAAACGTCCATGCCATGCTGATCAGACTCCATTTCTTACTTTGCATGGTGCCTCGAAATATTAACATCCGAAATAAACTTACATAATGTTGCTTCTGCTGTGTGTGACAACAATAGATAATTTGTCACCGAATATCACCATCATATCTAAGAATAAGTTTGGTATCAAGGAAAAATAATTGTGTCGAACGGATTCGTTGTCTGTTTGGCCTGCCAAATAGTCTTCGTTATCTTCAGTAAAATATAAAATGAATTTCAGTATTTCCTTATGTTACTTTTTTGTTTAGTTTCGTTCCAAAGTTTTTAATAGTGTAGTTTCAAAACCAATGATTTTAATACAACAATGTTGAACTAGTAATCGTAATACAGATCTTTATGTTAAGCCAGACAAAAGTAACTTTTTTTGTGTGTTTATTGATATGCACTTAAATAACAGTGTCGCAATCGAAGGAATGCCCCAATGGAAGAGCGTTGCAGACTTTATGGCATTTTAGAATTCTAGGGTCTATTGATTAGGGACCGTTGATTTTCGCGAAAAGAATTTTGCAACATCTTGTTTACATGTCTTATGTGCACACCTGCAGCTCTGCTTCGTAGTGAATGATTGGATGTTTTTAACTCCCAGTGTCTTGTGGTTCTACCTGCTAATAACAGATGTGTGGTGTCGTAGCAACCTTTCTCTGATTGGCCCAGTCAAGTAAGTGACGCCTCTGAACAAAGACAAGCTGCCAATAACTACCAAGCAAAGCTACAGGTGTATACGTAAGGCTTTGAAACAAACTGATGGAAAAATCTATTCGCGAAAACACCTGTCCCTAGCTAATGTTAATTGGTACTCTTTCATGTCTGTCTGTAATCCGCGAAATAACTCTACGACATAGATATGCTAGAAAATTAGCACCCGTTTCTTACAGCCGTTTTGGTTAACAATGCCACTGTATGCCACTTTTCACGTGAAATTAAGTCAATGATAACTAACAGCCTACGTAATGACAGTTAATCACCTGCCATTTGTATTTTTACTGTAATAAGTTACACAACATTTCTTAATGTGTTCTACTTGTCTAATAACGGGATATTGTTTTATTTTCCGACTAGCTCAGGCTCAGTCTTTGAGTGGGGATAAGGGGCAAAGACTCATGTATGTTACGAATAAACATGTACATACACTGGGTTTCTGGGGGTGCTCCCCCGGAAAAGTTTGAATCTCAATGCATAAAATGATGCAATTTAGATGTTTCCAAACAGAAATATTGAGTATAAAGCAGATATTTAGTAAGTGGCATTATCTTGTATAAACAATAATTACACATACCGAAAAATGATGGGGGAAGGTTCAAAACACATCCTTTGTCCCCACAAACTAGTTGGTGGGGGTGGGGGCCTGCTGCCCCGACGTCTCCGGCGCCACTGGACTTGCTAAATACGCTAACGTCGTATTCTGCTGGCTGCTCGAACATTGAAACGATTTAATTTATAGTCACGTTGAGATTTCCTATGTTGATTATCCAGGTTACCAAAATGGTAGATTCTAGTATCCCATACAGTATATGAGTATAGAGATTCTCTTTTAACCTTGAGAGTATATTTATTCACGTCATACAGAACTTTAGTATGCTACTCTCAAAACAGACTTCATATGTTTTCAAATGTCGACATAAATTATAAAATATCCTCCAAAACAGTTTTATAAACTTTTTCTGAAAACTTTTGGAGTGGCTGTAAAATAAAACGTAGAACATAGCGAAGTGAACGTGCACAAACGTGATCCAACGTGAAAAATTGGCTAAGCTCCCATAGCAATATGGGGGTTTTCCCAATGTTAAGTATGTATTATTGTAAAATCTAAAAAATCGAACTCTATCGGCAATGACATCGTTACAAAGTAATACACATAAATACATATTTTTTTAAATTAATATATGCCAATGTCTGTGAAGAATGTAGGAGTAAATTAGATATTCTGTTGTCTCGCTCCCATCATTATATTGTTGCTCAATATCCACTTTATTTGTCTATCGTCCTTTTGCGGTTATAAAAATAACCAGCTGGAGCTGGAGTAGAGCAAGTTAGGTCTGCTCATTCAAGCGACAGGTTTTTGGGGATCACCAGGTCATTTGTAAAAGCCTCCTTGCGATTCAGGATTTCAAGACAGCAGGAAATTCAAATTAAGCCTTAAATATTTTATGTGCTTGATAAATAGTTTATAAAATGCGACGGTATTGATATTTGGAAACTTATATGTATAGTGTATAGTAGTTAGGTTTTTTTTTCCTTCGACATTTTGAACACTAAGCAAAGAGTTTCACTTCGTTGTAGTTTACAGATTTGTCTAGTGTTAGCAATACAACCACGAGTTCATCGAAAAACAACTGTCGAGACTTACTCGCGAAAACTTTGCTCGTGTTACTGTTAGCAGACCTCAAGTCGAGTTTTTTTTTCCTGTCCATATATATATGTATGTATGTATGTGTATGTGTGTGTGTATATATATATATATATATATATATATATATATATATATATATATATATATATATATTCATACAGGGTGTTCGAAAAAAAGCGTGCCATACTGCAGGAACAGGTCATACACTCCAAAAGAAAGAAACAATGTCTAATAAACCTAGCCCCTAAGTTGCACCCTTTAAGAGGTATGTACACTCTAAAAATTACAATAGGAAGATCCACTGTGGTTTCCCTCGTAATGAAATACATGCCATATTGCAGGAGCAGGTCGTACACACCAAAACAAAAAAACAATGTATAATAAACCTAGCCCCTAAGTTGCACCCTTTAAGAGGTATGTACACTTTGTGAAAATTACAATAGGAGGGTCCATTGTGGTTGTGAAATGAATGCACTTAAGTAGTCTAAATATACATACATACTTGTTAGCATATGCATAAATATGCATGCATAAATATACATAAATATGCAAGCATAAACATACATAAATATGCAAGTATATGTATGTATAAATAAGCAAGCATATGTATTTATGCATAGTACTTAGGAAACTAGTATATGCAAGCATATATATGTATGTGTTTCTTATTATCATATAATATACGCATTCATTTCACGAGAGTGTTTCTCTCTTTTTTTGTCTGATGAAAAAACAAGTCTACTGGTTGGACGAATATGAGAAAATAATATAGTCCTGGCAGGGGTTCGAACCCATGACCATTATGTCAAATTCCTTACTGAGCTACCGGGACAGTTGCGTATGTCAAGTGTATTTAGTTGTGAATATAATAAGAGACAATGTTTTTTTAATCACTTTGTTACTTACTAGTGTACACATGTGAGATTGAGCTGAGAGTAGTTTTACCTGCTTATTTTAGGTCAGCACAAACCGAACTCTGATTATATTATGACTGGTAGAATCTTTTGAGTATATAAAGGGATATGGGTGCTCGGGGGGCTGAAATAATTACAGTAAATGTATCCTAGTACCGTACATTTAGCGTTTTACTGACTACAGGGTATATGGTACTGAGTATCGAAAGGGACTTACGAAAAATTCTTAACTCGCGCAGACGAGTTTTTTATGGAATGTTTAGTGATAATTAAACGACTCAGACCATCACCAGCTTTCTACAAACGAAACCGAGCTCTCGTAACCGTACAAAGTGACTAGCCGTCCTATGTTCGCAGAACAGATTAT
>PNEQ01054486.1:0-36996 GCA_003012365.1 Medauroidea extradentata
CTCTATCCCGAAGGGTTCGATAGATATCAATAGTTGATTGGAAACACATTTAACGTCTTTTCAGCCCCTTAAAAGTTGAACTTCGAAAAATCCTTAAATTGGCTAATATGCATTTTTACGAGTGTCCTATTAAAGTAAAAATCACGATGATAGACCGTCGGGTTCGAGCTCTATCGACGTTTCTTCGGAAACACATTTCCCCCCTTTTCACCCCCTTAGAGGTCGAATTTCGAAAAATCCCTTCTTAGTGCTCGCCTACGACCTGAAGGGAACCCCCACAAAAAAATTCACGATTCTAGGTCCAGTGGTTTGGGCTGCAGCTTGATATGTCAGTCAGTCAGTCAATCAGTCAGCTTTCATTTTTATATATAGAGATTATCTATGTCTCCACTTGCTTTCCCTGGTCGACAGTTTTGAAAGGTTTACTAAGACAACATTCCCACCCCTCCCCCACCCAAAGCATTTGAGAGTTATTTTCTCAGTATAAAAACGGATATAGTAATTTTTCATATTTGCGTAAGCATCATTCTCAAGCAAAAATATCTCGACATCTCAACTGGTTAGGTAAATATCGAGGAATAAATGAAAATAAATTTTACGTCTTTTCAACTAAACAGTGGTCGAATTTTGCAAAATCTTACCGTCACAGGTTAAACATTTGTATAAGTAACAAAGTGTTGTGCAATTCACGGCGGTAACCCAATGAGTTTATGCGAATTTGAAGATTCATTAAAAATAATATTTTTATGTTGTAACGTACGTAAAATTTTGATGAACTGGTTTAGCTTGCACAGCAGCATGTGCGCTTTATTGAAAGTTTACAGAATTATCATTTCAAATGACTGCCTTATTTGGAATAATAAACACAATTTAAAGATATAACATATGTAAAATTTTTGGTTTTGTGAAACAATTTTCCTTTTAAAAATATTTATAAAACGGACATTAAATACCCTTAACATCATTTTGCCCCGTTTAGCTCTTTCAAAACTTTTTGTTTACATAAATATTATCGCATTAAAATGAAAACCCCGAAAACGAAGTTTCGGGAACCTTCCAGGTAAACTAATAATAAAAACTGCGTAGCATTGTAACATTTAACATTGTCCATCACAACAACAATTGCTAGGCAATGTTCGTTTCAACATTTTCATTTCTCTTTTTCCAGTGCAGATGTGAACTTGTTATCTGCCGAAATACATAATTATGTGATAAGCTACATATTAACATTATATAATTATTTTTGTATATTTCCAACCACCAGGTATTTTATCAACTTGTGATTACTTTCTGTCAGACCTTTAACAAGGTTACAAAAGTGCATTTAGTTTAGTCACAATATAGTAAACCGTTTTCAATCTTTAACTATATTTCTCTACACTGAATTTTTATGTTTCCATTATTTGTTAAGGCAAACGTTAATTTTTATAGTGTAGAGTTTTAAAAATACCCTAAACGATATTTTGGAACTTTACGTAAGTATCACACAGAAGAAAACTGCACTTCAATATCTTGACTGGTTTGATAACTATGGAAGAAAAATGGATGAAATATTTAACGCATTTTAACCCCTATAATAAAGAATTTCGAAACGTCTAGAACTCATATTTTATACAGTTGTATACATGTCTAATTGAAGTCAAAATCACGACAGTAGCCCATTCGGTTCGAGCCGTACATACACTTATTAAATATCACTTTTCCCTCTGTTTTACTCTTTGGAAGTCAAATTTCGAAAAATCGTAAACCTACTTTTTGGGTATTTACACAAGCATGGTTTTGATGCAATAAACAACACTGTATCTCGAAGAATTCGATGGATATTGATAGTTAATCGAAAACACATTTTAGGTGTTTTCACCTCCGTTAAGGTTGAATTTCAAAAAACCTTCAAATTCTAATAAGCATTTTTATGTTTTACCCATTGAAGTAAAATTCACTACGATAAACCACCGAGTTCGAACTATGTAGATGAATGTAAGAGAACACACGTCACCCCTTCACACCCACTTTGGGGTCGAATTTCAAAAAATCCCTTCATAGTGCTTGCCTATGATCTAAAGGGCATCCGCACAAAATTGTTCACGATTCTAGAGGTCCAGTGGTTTGAGCTGCAGTTTGGTGTGTCAGTCAGTGAACTCATTTATACATAGAGGTTTATTTGGTTTTACGTGTCCACGTACAGCACGTGGCCTTGGTAGAGTGACCCGAATGATTTCCGAAAACACTGGAAAACTGAAATCACGGAAGGCCGGAACCTAGGAACGAACCCGAAACCTTCCGAATGTGAGGCGACAGTTTTAGAACTTCTCCACCAGCATCGGTGAGTGTTTTAATTATTAGTTACAAGCGCGCGACTTGCCGAATAAAGGAAGTGTAAATGAGAGCTTACGAAAATATCATTCGTAGCTGCAGCATAATTGCAGTATAATGACAACTTGACACCAACAGAGTTTTCTGTCTATCGATAGCCAGTGAATCAATTAATTTCACGGTTGCTTCAATGCTACATCTTCTGAATCATCGATTTTTTTTTTAATGTCAACATTGATCATTGTTTCAGTGGTTGCTCCAAACGACTATTCAGTTCAAATTACTAAACCATGGTGGTGAGCAACTTGAGAGACAAAAATATCCAAACATGTGTACGTCACAGTTGTGCCTGTAGCTGATTGGGTGAAAGACGTGTTTCACATTACTTTGGCAATTTTAAAACCGTGCATGTTACATCTGTACGGATTGTTGTTTTGAATAGTGCAGTGGATGCTGGTTGTAAAGAACAAATTTTGAAAACTTGTTCAATTTATACATGTTATCGAAACCTTTATTTGAGTTTGAACATACATAGACAGTTACACACCGGTAGTGAATGTAACATATTTCCAAGATAGTGCAATAATTACAGAGTTGAAATTCAAAATCGACTAAGTGCCAAAAACCTACTTCTGATGAAAAGCAGAAAAAAATCGTAGAAAACACATACTCACATATTTAATCGGAAGAGCATAGTTTAATATATATGCATGACTCCATCAATACAAATAACACAGCTGCACCACATGCAAATTAAACAAAACAGCATCGCAATCTAATGTACACAGGCAGTGCCATTTATTTTTGAATATATTTTCGAATATCATTAATTCATTCATCGCGGCACTTAACCCCTCTTGAATGTCAATAGTCGTGGCACTTATTTCAATTTGATGGAAATCTTTTAATAATTATGGTATTGTCTTCTCTCTCTTTTGAATATCGTAAGTTATGGCACATAGACCATTTTGATGGAATAATCGTGAAAATATGGACTCTGACACTTAGTCCCTTTTGAGTTTAAACTCTTCAATATATATTTTATTTCATAGTTTTTAAAATCATCATGCAGATGTTTTAATTACTTGCGATAAGACCAAAGAATACGGTAAATTATAGAGGAAAGATTATTATGACTGTATCAGGAAAATAGTAACTCACAACTTTCTAGTAATGTAATAACATATGCAAATATAACCGTGAACATTTTTATATACTTATATTGATACGGACTCAAACATCTCGTTTTCTGCCGTCGGAGGTTACACCATATATTTAAGTATGTATTTATAACAGAGTTAAACAGAGGCATATTTTTACATAATGTTGTTGCTCAAAACTTGATCTTCTCTTATTCTTGAAGGATTCTTGAATACAATATATAATTTGAGCTATAATGAATTCTAATTTCGTAAAAATTTATTCACAAATAAAACATTAGCCTAATACTAGTTACATTAATTAATAACTTCAATTTTCTCACAGTTTTTATACTTTATGAATATGTTCTGCACTGAAAAAGCAACACTATTATTTTTATATAATCAGATTCAAGACTTGCAAAGCGCTGGTTTATTGTAACCTTTGCTATCAATGACACAATCAGTTTACTCTGGTTGTCTGAAGGCAAAATTGTGTACGAGATACGTAAGCGCAGCTATTTTTCAGTTTAATCCAATTAGCTTTTTTTTGTATTTACTATCGAGTCATCCTTGCAGACTGTTCAGACAAGAATGCTTGGTAATTATTATTTTTTTGTCAATTCTTCAATTTTTAGTCAAATATTATATAGCTGTTACCTGTTCCCACTATCAGCTCGCGTAAAAATAAGGTGTGGTCAAAATTATATATATATATATATATATATATATATATATATATATATATATATATATAGACTTCAAATGCTTATCACATTACTTCTCCGATCGACATTGTGACTGCTACAGTGTTTTCTTCCTTAATTTTGTATCCGTTTTAAGAAAGATAGTGTTAGCATAGTCTCTGTAAGTCTTTTAGTTAACATAAAATTTTAATAAGTAAGATAAATATCGGTTACTCAGTTACCCTGCTACCCAATGTTGACTTTTATTCTGTCAAATACGAATAATATAGTCAAATTTAATTAAACGTAGTGTCAGATCCCTTAGCGCAACACCTCTAAAAAAAGTAAACTGTTTTATACCGCATTAGTGACAAATATTCTGAAATGCAAACAGTTGTACCTATGAACCAAGTCTATTATCCCAAAATGTTGACATAAATTTTCGTACATATTGTTAAGTCTGATTTTGGGACAATGTGTAATTAAGAACCACGAAATGTGATCGCTCTTGTAACTAGTTTTTCTTTCATGTTTGTGCGTTTGGGCATATTAAATGCACTTATGTCACCGTGCGGTGTAGTTTTAATTATATAATAAATTGTAAAGTCATCAATCGTCGTCGGATATTCAAGAAACATGTTCTAGGGAATTTTGCATAGGTGTATTATTTTATAATATAACAAAATAATTTCACCTATGTAACGCATACGTCGTATCTTACTTTTCCATATTTAGTGTCTACCGTAAAAGTGTCGATGGGGGATGGAGATAGTGTATTGACAGGAATTAAATTAAAAGGCTATAAGCTGCAAGTTGCAACAGAGCCTAGCACATGAGTACGGCAAACAAGTTTTTTTTTTGCGTTCACATTCCTTCTTTATCAAGCTTGGAACTTTATTAATATCCGTAATAACTTTGACAACTAGGGTTGAGGGGAATGATTTAACCCTTATGGCGAAAACCTCACATTCCATTTTATTTATATAATAGGCTAAACATTTTGAAAACATGAGGCTAAAATATTTTACTGGCATTACAAAAAAATATCCTGCAAATTTCATGAGGTATTAATGTCTAACGTACATACCTCAACGTATGTGCTAAAGTTACAAGAAACAATTTTACTTTCACAAACGCTTGTTACTACTGGTTTTACAGTGTTAATTGACCTATTTTGATATTACGTGTTTCGGTTCTGCGAGGTTCCTTCGGGACTGCTTTAGACGAGAACATTTGATCGTTTGCGTATGGGTGACAATTATTGAACCAATTACTTTGAAATGACAGTCTGAAAAAATGGCTACTTTTTTGCCTATATGTGAGGCCTATCATCAAAACAAAAATGTTTAATAGGTCGACTTATACTAATGCCACTGGCAGAGAGTAGAAATATGTAGGGCGAGATCACGCTAAACATAAATATAGTGAGCAGTTATTGGTGAAGCGTCACAGCTAGTTTTGAAGTGGTAAGTAAGAGACGGATGTGTGAAGCGACGGAGCAAACAGTTTTTGGAGGAACAGGAGACCGCGGCTGTGGTAACTAGGAGTGGCTCGTTAACCGGCGAGAATATGGAAACTGCAAAACTAATTGGCAAAGCTGATTTGTTAGTACCTGGGTCTCATGCAAATGTTAAGACTTCAGTGAGGAAAATTAATATATTTTAAGCGTGAATACATTTAATAATACATTTCACGATTAATATTTGTTTATGAGAGAATCAAGAAACGGAAATTTGCTGTAGACAAACATGATTAATTTTTTGTAAGCATTATATGTAAGCATTTAGCGACATTAATTTTTATATCAATAATAAATGTTTTATGAATACTTATGATATTTTCAGTAAAAAAAAAGTAAAGTATAACATAGTCTACCTATTATTTCGTGGAATATGTTCTCTTTTCCTCACGAAACATATAAACACCAGCGAAATAATTTCAATATGAAAAGTTGTTTTAGGACTCTCAGACTGAACAACAACTAGGCCCACTTTAGTCAGAAACAAAGAGGCAAAAGAAAAATTAATACTTAAACCTGGTATGTTAATTATTTAAAATGTTTCTTGTAGTATGTCTCACTCATAGATATGGCTATACTGAGCATTTTAATAGACTTCACTACATCTCGCCAGTAAATAACGTGTGGCGTTTATGTCAGTGTTATTACAAGTTAATACCAGCCAAATGTCAAACATTTCGTAAACAACATTTTTGCATGAGACAAGTACCGATTATCGTAAAATTTGCTTAACATACATTTTTAAAGCTTACCAAAGCCTAGCTTACATAATGTAGCAAAGATACAATAATGGGCCAAAAATCCTGAAAATTGCTGAGCTATCAATTCTTATGGGTTAGGATATTAAAATTATTTTCTCGCCAAAGAAAATTATTACGAACTGCTATATTGCAAATTAAAAGTGTGGGCAAATTTAATTTCGTTTATATCGTGACAGAAGAAAACACGAGTAATGTGAACAAGAGCAGAAAATCACTTTTTTTATAAACACGACTGCACAGGTTTCTCAGAGATGGTTACACGTCAATTAACACTAAGGTGATGCACACACACGTAAGACGTACACAAAATATTGCGAATGGATGATTTCAGAATACAGATAAGGATACAGCATTCTAAACACGTTCATAATAACTAGCGATTTCGAAAAACTAACATTTAATTGTAAAGTAGTTGCTGTTTGCACTGGGTTAAAACTACATTTATTTCGTACTTGGAATAAGTTATTGAACTGCGTAATAGCTGTGAAGTGAACAAATGAAACTGAACGACCAAGAGTTTATGAATCAGACAAATATGAACATGCATACTAAAATAGAGCATTGTAGAAATTATCTAACACCGCACACTACCAACCAACAGCTTCAATAACAATTCTATAATACTGCATCGCCATGCTTTTAGAAGTTCTACTGCTCCCCCCCCCACCCGCCCGATCCTTAAAACACACGTGGTTTTGAACTGGTACGACCAGTGTAGTTACGATATCACATAATATTATGTTATATTTTTCTAAAGTATTTTCCGTGTTTTTGTTTAATATTTAAGCGTCAACTATTTCTGAGAGGCTCACCAACCTGAGCTGTGCAAATTTATTTTACTTGATTCATAGAGTTAAATATTGCCGTTCAGAAGGATATACGTCCAGTAGATATTTGTGACGTTTTTCTAAGCGTATAAAATTTGATTCAAATTTTGCCTTATGTTTTAAAGTACAAGATAAAAATTGCAATATGACTCTCAAAGATATTAGACAATTTATAAAATAACAATGGTTTATTTATTTTTAATATTAATATTGTGGAGTCTAGGGGAAATAAAGATTTTATTTGTCAAAGAATATGCATTCGTTATTAACGTAAACAGTAAAACTAAACTGTAAAGTGAGTACTATGCGGACAAACAGGATGCTTGGTACCTTTTCTCGCCCGTCATGTTTCCTAGCCTGACTAGCGGGCACTGGGTGTGCACGCGCATCGACCGTAGACCCCCGCCTAAAACTTCCGCAACTCATCATCTTCAAGACGACAGAGTAACCTAACCAGAACATTTCTTCACCACGCCTCTGCAACTGCCACCCGCCTCTGTCGGCTCATCCCCCAGATGTTTAATTTCGACACTGTAATTTATATCACGCGACCCACGTGGTCTTAGTTCTGCATCTGATTCTGACCGGCCATAAATGTCAGGCCCGCTTAAGAAGCGTCCGTACATAGCAGAGAGCTGAGAAAGCGGCAGACGGACATACACTTGGAGCGACAGTTGTGCGTGTTCTCGTATACAAGACACACTGAGGGTGGGAACCAAGGTAGACAATAGCCTGAGAGGAGTATCTGTGAGTGTAGAAGAAACCAAGTGATAGAAAAACACGCTTCGCTTTTAATAAGATTCCTCACAAAAATAGTTCATAAATTGTGCATTTAGATCACAATAATTAAATGATTTGTTTATAAGAAGGATTTATGAATGGAGCCATAGTACAACTTATTTTGCTCAAACCCCAATTTTTTTTTAATTCGTAATAATATTTCGGTATCAAATATTCGACTGTAAAAACAAAGATACAATATTAGTCTTTGCTTCAAATAGTTTTACTGTCGCAGGTATAATATTCCCTCTTCTCTCCTTAAGGCCAACATCCATCATTTTAACGGCTTTAAAGGTAGGGAATTCAAATCCTAAATAAAATTAGATTAAAAAAATCTTTCACAGTTTTATTAAAAATAGTATACAAAATGTTTACCGATTTATTAAAGACAAAATATACTATTTATTAAGCAAATTAGGTTATTAGGTAAATTATCCTTAATAATCTAACTAGCCCGATCTACATAGTTTTTATTATAATAAATTAGAATACGTAATAAAAACAGTTTTTAACAAATCCGTCAAACAGTTTCTTTATATCTGTTCTCGTTTAGAAAAAACGTTTGTATTAAACCAGAAGAAATTATAAACAATAGCTATAACTGTTTTATTTGTACGAGTAGTAGGAGAGTGGAAAACTTGAGGCTCACTCATTGTACACTACATGTTACTACTTACTGGACAAAAGTAAGCTTCAAACTGGATGGTCGTTATAGCTATCCAAACTACAAATACTCGGTATATGGCCTATTTATGGAACCTTTATTGCCTCCTGATTCTGTATCCCTAATGACGTGAGCAGCAAATCGAGAATACGTATTTGCTCAATGGTAGTTAAACTTTCTGTTATAAACGTTATTGCCGGTCAGAAATTTTATAATTTCTTTGTCTTTGCAAGTGACGTGTACAATAAAACATTTATTTTGTTGCCAAAGTTTCAAACCGTTGTTAATCATCGGGGCAGTTAACAAGGAATGAAATAATGCCAAATAAATCTCAAAAGAAAGGTGTCTGTTCATCCCTGACTGAAAACAAAACAACTATAAAACCGAAAATTGCGTGTCAAGTCTTAATGTTACTAAGTAAGAGTCGCAATATATTTTAATATTTCTAACAGTATGTTTGAAAATTATGCTAATTTCATGTTTACATTTCAATATAAAACAAACAATGAAGTATAGTATCCCACATAGCAAAACACAAATAATACATAAGCGGCATAATTTTACCACTTATGTGATATATAGAATTTGCAATGCGTGTAGGCTCGCTATTTATTCTTGTAATTATTGTTGTTGGTATTTTCAATGACTCTGCCAAGTGTATCTGTTCTTTCAATTCTTACTGTGCAAAATGCATATCGTTGGAAGGTAGTTATGAAGAATTTCATAAATAACTTGTACAAGGTATGGGATATAATAACTTCAATTGGAACAGTTTTTATCAAGAAAGTGCAATGGCCAGTAGTATTAATGAAAACTTCAATAATATAAAATTACGAATTTACGAATTATTTAACACTTAAGAAAGAGGGATTTTTGAACATATAGTACAGAAAGTCTCAAAAACATTTTATAACCAGTTATAAAAGGATGTCACCAACTACATCTAAGAGAACTCGCGATTTTTTTTCGCGATTATTTGAAGTATAGTTACAGTTTATCTCATTTTGCTTAAAAAATTATTGCAATTTTAATTTAACTCTGTGGTTACGCTATCGAAGTAAATTACGATAGTTATGATATCAATTATTATTTAAATTGATTTACAATGTACTGAAAGGGAACTTTTGGTCTCGAACTTACATTTTATAAATATTTAAATGTCGTTGTTTCCTAATTACTTTAACAATTAAAGGCCTAAAAATCTGTTTTATTGAAAAGCTTTCTTGCTGAGAAGTAGCGTCCAACAACAAGAAAAACTTTTCTAACTCATGTCAGCAAATCATTAAAAGTTCCACCATCTTGGCGGAAGAAGAAGTTTGGTGGACGAACCACAGTAATACAACAGGGTGAAAGTTACAAAACTTATCCATCCAAGTGAAAAAACACACAGTTGACAAGTTCTTACATTCTCCTGGTGTAATCACAAAACAGTCGCTCAAAAAAACCAGAAACACGTAGTAAAACTTTCGTAATTACAAAGTTATCATCCAAGAAGACCAGCAGATGTATATTGAAATATTGATATTACCGTATTTATAAACATTTCTATTGTTCAACACTCATCGCGTTAGTTGCACATGTGTTAGTGCATCAATCTGGGATAGAAAATGGTAAACATTTGATAGAGAAAGTTTACGTAGTACGCATTTACAAATTGTCTTGCCGTTGTATGAGGTAGGTTTTTCTGTGATTGGGATAGCTACGATAAAAGCAAAAATACTAATTTGGAGTGTACTATAAAATATTTGTAAACCATATTATACCTCGAAATACATTAAACAATTGAATCTTGGCATGAGTAACTGAGCATATGCATATTATACAAATTTATTTTTAATACCCAGCAAGGTGGTACACGTGCAACACGTTGGACTGGTGTTTGAGAGGATGCGGGTTCGAGTCTCGTCACCGGCCATCCTGAACTTGGTTTCTATAGTTTCACGAAATACATTCAGATTACTCTCATTGCCCAAAATTCTGGAAACAAATCTCATGTCTCACTTGCACAAATGCACAAATGTATTTAATCCAACTAACTTACATTTCATATATTAATTAAAGAAATAGTTTAGTACAGGTCGTTTTGTCTAATTTCGAAAAAATCAAAACATTTATTTGTTTATTCACATCAGCATCATTCCGAAGTAAAAAGAAACTGTGTATCTCGTAGGGTTCGATAGCTATCTATAATTAATCGAAAACACAGTTAAGGAGTTTTACCCCCTTAATGGTTGAATTTCGAAAAACCCTTAAATTGCAAGTATGTGATTTAATGGTACACCAATTGAAGTAAAAGTCACGACGATAGGCCGTCGGGTTTAAGCTATGTAGACGAACTTATGAAACACGTGTCACCCCTTTTCACCCACGTTAGTGGACGGTTAAAAATGTCCCTTCTTAGTGCTTGCCTACAACGTAAAGGGAACCCACACAAAAAAGTTCACATTTCTTGGTCCAGCGGTTTGGACTGCAGTTTGATTAGTCATTCATTCAGTTAGTCCGGTTTCATTTTTACACATAGAGACACATTCCTGATGTTTTGAATGTTATCATGAATTAATTTATAATATCAGGAATGTAGCACTGATTGTGAAAGCGCGAGACGAGTTACTAACAAAAAAGGAGAAAAATTTAAAAATTGTGCTTGTGGTGATGAGCAGTTAACAATGTAGGCTAATATTACGAAAAATTGTTCCTGCGTGCGATAAAACTATACAAATTATTTAATTTTGCGAATATAATTAATAATAAATGCAAATTTTCATGAAATAAATTAAAAATAAAAATGTATGATCTGGAATCCATTAACACTTTTGGAGATACATTTGTTAATCATGTATTAATATGAGAGAGTATTCTGATGGTATAAGTAGTAAGCGTGGTATGATGACGGAATTATCTCGAGCACGACCAGTACGTATTGAGGGCACAGCCTTTTCTCAGGTGGAGCAGGCCAGTATCTTATAAGTTACAGTTGAACATATCCACCTGAGAAACGCTGTGCGCTGGCCAGCTCTTAGCCCGTGGCGTGTAAGCGTATTTTAACCGTACAGACACGGACGTCACAGCGACCTCGGTAGCATGATGAAACACATATTGGGCGAAGTTAATTCGGTTGATTTCTGCAGCGACCGTGCCGTAGAAGGCGACAAACGCATGCACGCCAGGGACTCAAGAGCTGGCGCGCGCGTACTGTAGGAATCGTCAAAAACCTTGCCTTAACAGTGCGTGAAAATATAAATTGATTTCTACGCTTTTGTTGAAGCCAATATGGATAAAATACTCAATGAAAATACTAGGTAATGGTATTTTCCAACTTTATGAGAAAATGTTTGTCCAGAATTACTAATACGTTAAGCGTGATCTCTTGCGCCGCAGTTAAATTCACGAGGTTTTGGCATCAGAGATTGTGCCTCAGAAGTTCGTAACACTGGAAACAGTTTTGTTTAAAACATTGGCTAAAATTATTGTCTAGGATTACTATTGTTTAATTTTTGCAAATAGGCTTCAAGAAACCTACCATTATAGATTAATGCTCTTAGCGTTGAATTATGTACCACGCCCTCTTAAATGCCACAAAACAAAGTACGTAGCATCATAAATCATAAATGTAACGTACTTTGATTTGTGACTTTTAAGGCAAGGTTTTTGACGATTCCTACAGTGCGCGCGCCAGTTCTTGGGCCCGTGGCGTGTTTGTGTTTGTCGCAGTCTTAACGCTTCTTCGACGGCACGGGTATTGTCACGGGCTGACTGCTAGCTTACATCATATAAATTATAGCTAGGGATGATTGTATAGCGCGAAAATGGTTTGTGCCATCATAGTCTTGAAAACACTGCAGTTTTTTGCTATATGTATTAATGGGTGCGTCTGACACAACGTAGTTGTCTGCAGACTAGTAACAGGCATCAAATGTTACAATAAAGGGAGTCTTATTGGTTCAGTCAAATAGGGTAACAGCTCTACGTAAAAGCGAAAGCCAGCAATATTTTGATAAGGTGAACGTAAGTTGAATCGCAGCAAACAGTCAAGTTTACCCGTGATAAACCATCAACTTTAATTATAGCTCGTTTGTTCGTCGCCTATACGGTTCTATGCCAGCCATCCGATTGCGATGAAATTTCTGCAAATGAATTTTCTTGTGGAGAGGCAAAAAGAGGTAAAGAGAAAAGGATACCAATAAATTTACGTAACAAATAAACTTTGGTATTGTCCCATACATTATTTGAAGTAACAAAAATAATAGACGAATATGAACATATCATAACGTAAAGTAAAATTAACGACGATAACACACTGGGCTCGAGCTGTACAGACGGTTAATAAAAAAACACATTCCCCCCTTTTCCTTTTTGAAAGTCGAATTTAGAAAAATTAAAATAGACACACACACACACACACACACACACATATATATATATATGTATATATATATATATATATATATATATATATATATATATATATATATATATATTTGTATGTATGTATGTATTCACATCAGCCTCATTACGAAGTTAAAAGATACGCTGTATCTGGATAGGGTTCGATAGCTATAGATAACAAATAATCATTACACGCATGTTAGAAAATTTAAAAGGTTTTGGGAAATTCAACCACTAAGGGGTGAAAAGACCTGAAATGTGTATGGTACAATCATGAAATGGTGTAGCTCCCTATTTCGTCCTTTTACGATATCTGATATTATCAAGTGGGAATAGATGGAAATAGTCTAAATGCTAATGATGTAATTAATTAGTGCAAAATGGCGTCTTAAACTTGACCGTGTAAGAACAGGCATACAACAATGTCAGAGAAATTGATACTGATACTTGTTATAAAGAGATCTACGCGGCTGTTGCTTTCGTATTTCGCAAAACAACATTTAGCAAAATTAAGCTATGCAGTGGCATTGTTTTATTGAGAACCGTGTTTTTAATTAAGTTCCTCAATGCCGGAATGTGTTTTGAGAGACTTAAGCAAAGGCAATAATTTTACTAACACGAAGATAGCAGTCACTAGGTATTAACTGTTTACATGTCACCAGAACATGGACTGCACACCTGATAAAAATAAATTACAATCCTAACATAAATAAACTCTTACGATAGATTAATATGAAGAAGATACGATTTGATTAGTAAATTGTTGCTTTCTATATTCCATTGCCAAGACCACAGATTTTAAACGAGAAAATATCTCCAAAACGTTAAGTAACATCTGTATAGTTTTTTGTTGACCCCAAAAAAATAAGTTGTGGGTTGATTTTTGTCACACCATCAAGCATCATTATAAAACTATGTAAAGTGTTTACTATATGCCAAAATAATGAGACATGCCTATCATTACAAATATTAATGCCTACCTTATTTACAGTAATCTCCGCATTTATAGATGAGGCTGTTACTTCCGAACTATACAAAATATTTGAATAATTTGAATTTATATTTCGAGAATGATTTATTTATGTATTTTGATTTCAGATGCCGAAGTACTGTATCGCCATGAAATGTATCAGCGTTGTGACCACATGCAAATTATTATTTTAATATACTAGTATAAAAACTGACGATGAGATGTGCGATTGATGTTAGTGTCAGATTGTGTAGGCATGCGAAGATACGGAACTCCTCCACCGTGTGTTACAAACGTTTCGAAAACAGTGGAACATCCATGCTTGAAACACCGCGTGACAACAATGCCGATAAATTTTATTTCCGGGATCACGATAAGTTGAAACGTGAATGTGATGATTTGATAAACTTATCGGGTAGTTAAAATCATAAGAGTATTGTTGACGAAAGTAAGGCGACAAGAAGTTCTAACTTGCAAACGAAAATAATCATTCAGTGTCTAGCACAGCTTTAAATCATATGAGTTAACGAAATGACATTAGTCATGAGTAGAGGCACGATTATTTCGCTTATTGATTCTAGGTCAGGTTGAACGCCAGAAACGTATACTTCACTGTCTCTTCTGTGATTGTATGACAGCTGTTTTGACAAACCTTGGACGACTGAAAGACAGTAATAAATAAGGAAACAAGTCGTGGAGATATCACGTGCTACCCGTGTGTACAGTTACGAGCCGATGTATATTCGACTTTGGCCAGTGAATACATAGGACTGAGAAGTCTAGGCTGTTGCCAGACGAGTACGCGAAATACTCGTGACTATAGTCATGAGAAAGGTGATAGGGCTAGGAGAGGAATAGAAATGGACAAAAAATATGTCAAACTGTTAAGGGAAATTCCTTTATAAAAAAAAAGATAAAGTAAATGTAGTCTCCAAATGAGAAAAAAGATAGCCATCAGCAAAGGAAAATCGGTTACCGTTTCATGGCGAGAATGAGTTCTAATCCCAGAGATGCTGCATAATATATTATGATTTTAAAATCTCATTTGACATTACTGATAGTAAACAAATAATTTATTAAATATTAGCAAATATTTTCAGCCCTTAAGACACTCAGGCCCTGTGTTATGACTGGGCAGACTGGGCTATTGATCAGGGCGGCAATTTGGAAGGGGCGCAACTCGCAAGAAATTTCCTTTTTTTTTTTTTTTTTTAAATAAAAATATTTACTGGATAAGTTACGCCCTTTTGTTATTTTATTATTTCATGAACTCACAACAGAAATAATTCACTACAACAAATTTTTCCAATTTGTGCATTACTTTTGTGCGAGGGGGATTATTTTTAATCTGGCCAAGGCACCAGGCAACTAAACTCGGAGCCTGGGGACACTAATTAGTTGGCTTAACATGTTTGCAAGTGATTTTAAACATTACGTTAGTAAATTGCTCTACGCTTTAAAATTCTGTACTAAGTCACTATAAGTAAAATTCATATTTTAATATATGTTTTACACAACAATGTAAAAACATTTCTTCAGCGTAATCAAAAATTATAATATCTTTAAATTTCCGTCACAATTTACCCTTCTGACATAAACGATCTTTCTAATTTGCTGCAGTCATTCTGCGTCCTTTAATTGCTTTGTCTCTAGTGGACTTAATTAATGGTTCTTGGTTTTGACTGTTAAGTGAATTAAATACGGTTATTTCCTTCAAGCTATATTAATCTTGTCTCAAATTTGCAAATTATTTAAAACAACAGTTGTTACAGGAATAGGAAAAATTAACGCGAAGGAATAACGAAATTTGTTTACATTATGTGAATCTCAAACGATTATTATCTATTCTTCGCTAACATTTTACATACACGCATTTTGATATTACGTTACACTGACGTTTTTACGTAGTTACGCACTGTATCATGTTTTACTACATTGCTGCTGTACATTTTACAAGTTGCTCATATAAATACATAAGTTGACAAAGAAATTCTATTCTGCTACCTTGACATTTAACATTTACAGAAATTTTGGCACTGAATATGTACTTTACTTTGATGTATATATAATGAAATAAACCTGTATTCAGTTGAACAGAATTATAACATAAAATTTTAAGGTAGAGAACCTGGAGTATATCGTACATTTTTTTTTTTGGTTACAATGACCACTACTCACAATGATGTTATTGGTTTTGTAAAATTTTTCTTATCTTGTTCATTATTTCAGGTTTTTTAAACTTGACTATTGATCAAGCAAGAAGTATTTTATTATTTAGTGGTAATTATTTAGAAGTTAATGGCGCGATTCACCTCAGTTTTCAACGTCTTTTTATATTTTTATGTTTGTACCAGATATTTTTTTATTATTTTAGACATATTTTGTGACTAAATCTTCATCTTCAAAAATTGTTGTATCTCTCATAGTTTTCGCGTAATGAGTCGTAAATATCTAAATTTGCACTTTACGGTTTTATGTACGCCACTAAAACCAACTGACATACCAAACCGAAAGAATTCACATTGTATAACAATGTTGTAGTTTATGATTTGTCATATAAAAAACAAATATAAATAAATTTTTGTATTTTTAAAACAATTTAGAATTTCTAAATTTTATTTCAAAATTCACCTTTTTTATTAAATACAAAAATATTTTATTTTTTGTTTTTATATGCGTCATTTCATAGCCTACAACATTTCTATACACTGTGAATTTTTTCGGTTTGGTATGTCAGTTGGTTTTAGTGGCGTACATAATTCGTAATGTGCAAATTTTGAGGTTTACGACTCATTACGCAAAAACTATGAGAGATACAACAATTTTAGAAAATGAAGATTTAGTCACAATTTATGTCTAAAATAAGAAAAAAGCTATCTGGTACAAATATAAAAATAAAAAATTCGTTGAAAACTAAGGTGAACTGCTGCCTTAAGGTACATGAGCGTATTATATTAAATAATTTCTCTATTCTTTACCTGGATTTTTAAAATTCGTGTTAACATTTATTACTTTGCAATTATTTAAAATTACACAACCAATTTTATAATAGATATTAACTGCATAGTTATGTATTAAACGTGAACATTTATTACTCGTAACAGAAGGCATAGAAACTACATCACTTACAATGAGCGTCACTCACATGATGTTAATAGTTTTTTCAACATGTTGGTACATTTATGCATCATTTAAGATGCTAACAAAACAATAGCCGTACAAAGGTATACTTTATTATATACTCTAGTGGCACAATTAAAAACGATATGTGACACTGGTGTCTTATATAAAATAATATCGAATTATTCCGTATTTTCAAAACGCATTTCATAGTTCGCTATTTTTCATTTAATACAAATATTATCCTCTAATTCTAATTTATTCGATATTACCGATTAGGTAATTGTATTGCTTTATTCTTCAGATTACATTTATATTTTTCATTCTTCAATTTGATTCCAGAAAAAATGTAAACGTAGTAATAAATTCACAAAGTCATGAACTTGAAATACCCAGACTGCAAATATACATAGTGAGGATAAATAATTAAGAATAAATAAGTACGTAGGGTCAATACTTACTGCACATTAAGCAATGTTTTCAGAGACAACTGACAGTCAATTTTTTAATGAAATCTTTAAATTATTTGTCACAGCTTTGATTATGTTCGTGTGTCGTACTTTAAGTAAATTTTTTGACTTAGTTTAGCATGTGGGCATTCTACAAAATTTATTTCTTCGCATGAACGAGGCCGCGGTGGCCAAATAGTCAGGTAATTTGCCTCTCACCACTGCAATTCGGGTTCAGTTCCAGGCAGGGTCGGTCTGCGTATTTTCGCGTGTGGGAATCATGACAGACAATGCCGTCGGTCGGTGAATTTTTTCGGGAATCTCCATTTTCCCCCACCATGTCATTTTGGCTCTGCTCCATACTCACCTAATGCCGTTCCTAACCAGTCTCGTGGTTAAGCGCTCACAAAAATCTCTCACTCTTCGAACTAAGACAGTTTCATAAATTAAATATGATTTTATAAATGATACATCATAGTTTGGTAGCAAGGGCAAGTAATTTAAAATTTTGTATGATTATTTTAGTTTGGCAACTAGTAAAAGTTATTATTAAATTTGCCTGCTAGTGAAATGTTTTGCAGGAAGCTGCGAACATTCATATATAAATTAAATTATTTAACGTACAAATACTTCTGTTTATCTATGAAAAGAACTCACACTTCCATCTCTGACACTATACGTTTGAACCATTAATGTGTTTTCTTTGGCACAGGATTTTCATGAACCAAAAAAGGTTTTAAAAATAATTATACTGCCATAGGAGCGAAAAACAACCAGATTTTAAAAACACATACATAGAAACATAGTTCGTTAGACTCTGTCACATTTCCCAAAAACAAAATTATTTGGTTACCGCAACTCAGCCACACCTCACTGTATCTAGGGAGCCGCTTAACGTCAACAAAGATTATATTATTTGCATAAACGTTTTTTGTAAAATATAATATATATGCAAAACAGAAAGCCTTAGTTACATTTTCACTAAAGCTTACCCTTATTTTCTTAACGCATTTGTTACGATAAATTACTATCGAATTTCAATAAAGTAGTATTCCAATATAGCAAACAATTAAGGCATTATTATGTGAATCGTATTATTTAATGTAAAAAATAATTTTGTAAGTACGTTATTAACCCAGAGTTTAAGATTAAGTTTTTATTGAATGAAATAGTGGCACCACATAAATATGTTATATAAACAACGGTAGTATCTTAGGTACCTAGAAAACACTGTATGAGAGGAGGCCAGGGGGAAGGTTGGGCAAGCTGCTGGACTAGCGAGACATGACTGTCACACGTGTGGCGTGAAGAATGGATGAGGCGAGGGTGAGATTAGTGTGAAGCAGCGACGGAATTAGAAAGGCGAGAAAACGGGAGTTCCCCGAGTAAACCCTCCGGACAGTGGCAATGTCCGCTATATTCCCCAAGTGCGAATAATCCAGGCCGGACCTATCGTGGCTCGAAACCGGCTCGCCTAGGTGGGTGGCGAGAGGTGAAACCCTTGAGTCAGTTACAAAAATATTGTCAATTGGGTGTGCGAGCATAGGAATTATTTTCCAGTCGGTTTCGTGTTGCGTGTTGAAGTGAGTTTAGAGTTCTCGTGTTTATACTCGAGCGAGTCTAAAAGTTTTGTTATTCTTTTGAAACAATATTTTTGGCTAGTGTTTAACAAAAGTTTATTATATAATTAATAATAAAGAATATGAATCTTCACAATCAAATTGAATAGGCCTGAAACACTTAGACGCAAATTGTATTGAAGGGTATTGGCAATAGCTTTTCTGTAAGTGTTTTGAAAAATAATGCATATCAAAACAAATACATTATTTAACTTTGAAAATATATAAAGGAACGTACTATCGGTTATGGTCTAAGTGTTTGGCCTTGTTTTTCAGTTTCACGGTCCGCACGCAACAAACGTTTTTCTGAGTGAGTTCAATATGTGAGTTCAGTAAGTCATATTCAAGTTTATATAAAAACACGAAGAGCAGAGTTGTTATTCACGTCGGTTAAAGAAGTTTATTTAAGCTTAAACGTATAAAAAATTCCTATTAAAGTTTCGTAATACTGTTGATTACAGGAATGTAACTAATTAGCAAAATGGTAATGCCAACTTGAAAAACAAACGAGTCTGGCATCGAATTCGATTTCGAGTGGAGTAGTCACGAAATTGGGAGCTTGTACTCGAAATTACGAGTACTGTCACACAACGTATACTTAAAGTTTATTTTATAAACTTCCAAATTTCCAGCCTTTCATGGACTCTACACTATTCTCTGAACGTGACGCTCATTATAAGTTTCTGACAAATGGCTGTTATGCCTATGTAACACGAAGTTGTACTGCGATAAGCAGTAAGTTCATATTGCTGTTACGTACCTCCAGGGTTGAGAGGAGATAACTGGTCAACAAACTAATCTGATCACGTTGGACTTTAGGGAATTACTTCAATGATGTTAGAGGAAGTCGTTAGTTGAGCTTTTCGCGTGGTACTTATTCTGAAGCAGGATCAGACTTCATGATGTAAACAATAGTTGGCATGTAGGACCGTTATTTACATATTTCTCATTCTTTCCTCCGACGCAGATTGTCCGAACTTTATTTTACAATGTTTTACATGATAATAAATAAGAGAGAAAAGCAACTGATTTTTAAAAATGCTATCAATCCGTAACGAACATTTGAACATCAAGAAAATAAGTTGTGTATTTGTGATGTGGGTGGATAGAAAATATACGTGATAAATTCCAAAGTTGAAAATAAAATGTATAATTTATTCAAGAATAATTATTTTCAAAGTCCGTCGCTGAAAACAACCTAAACATATCTATGAATATGATTTCGCTAACTAGCCTGTTAGGGCACATTTTAAAATTGTATTATAGAAAGTAATACAAACTTTAAAATATAATTTATTTTCCTTTGTTCATTATAATAAATGTAACCATAAAGCACCATTTCAGCTCATGAAACAACAACACTTTTATAAATGTTTTATAATGGATTGCACATACTTTTGTATATGTTTAGGAAGTAAATAAATTCGGTTAGACTTGCTCAACACGAGCTATATGAAGTGATATCAGCCGTTCATTACCTCCGCGTTAAACGCACAACGTTAAATAAAGCAAATTAAGCCAGTTTTTCTTCCTCTTAACTATTTATTGATACTATTGATTCTTATATTAAATTATGAAGGATACGGATATGTGAGAAAGTATATTTTGCGTTTTAGATAAATCAACCTCTAACATCTCAGGGTTTGCTATTCTTCAAAAAGTTTTAATTCACAAATTGGGAAATCGCTACAGCATTGTGAAACTATTCTTGTTACTTTGAAGTATCGCTATGATGTTTGTATAGATTAATGAACTACAACGTGATACGCAAACTTTTCATCGCAGTGAATATTATAACGAGTATTATATATCATGAATTATATGTATATTTATTATCTACCTCTGATCAGAGAGTTGAGTCAGTGAGGATGGTTGCCACGTTGAGGCCTGAATATGTGAAACGTAGTATACTATGGAAGATAGATAAGTCGTGATTGGCCAGCAGCATAGCCCACTCCCCCCCCCCCTCCAAGGCTCGGGCAAATTCTTACTGATTAGTTCTCTTGAAATACTGTCCATGAAGTTACGCAAAGTTTCGCATAAATATCGAGCGTGTAATCAATCAAAGGTGTTAGTGACTGCTTGCGTGTGAAGAAAATTAAAACTGGTGACTTTTGTGCCGAAGATGGCCACATTAATATTCAGTAGAGTCAGTAGGTATCTTTATTTAGTTGCAGAACATTTTAACAGCTTCTCTCCTTTGTATTTGTTTACATCGAACTATTTTACAATGCAATGCTACAAACATGTTAATAATTAATTAAAAATAAACATTTAATTCATAGTTCGAAGTTTTATGAAAAATTTTATATTATATGATATTAAAAATTGAGTTTTGATAAATCTCTAGTGAAAAAAAAACTACCGGTTGGCAACATAATGTGTTAAATGAAAAAAAAAAATATTATTTAATTTATAAATGCTGGGTTTTCTATTGCTACGCAGAAAAATGTTATTAATTTAGTTAGCAAGATATGCATAAAACTAATTTCATTACTTAAGTAAATTGTAAAATAATTTGTCTGTGAGAGTATGACGTGTAAATACTTAAATATGAATAGCCAGGAATTTTCTTAGACAATGTTTACGATAACGCCCAATAATAATTAAATAGGAAGGAAAATTAAATTTTGAAGGGTGAATTTTCTACGCAAAATTTCAGCCTGAAAAATAAAACAAACAATAAGCACAAAAGTAATATAAGACAGAAAACGTTTATATATTACCTGAAAAATTATTTATATCGATGGCTTAGAATGAAAACCTCGTAACTCCAACTGTCACGTTGACTCCAAAAGTTAGCACAAAAAAGTAACCAGCAATTTAAAATTTACCTAATGCCATAATTTAAATAAGGCGTCTTTATTTCTTGCTTGCAAAATAAAAGTTTTGAATAATATCCCATCCAAAATTTTACAATATTTAAAATTTTGTAGTTACGGGGTTTTCATTCTAAGCCATCGATATAAACTCTTCTATTATTGCATTTTCAAAAACCAAGCTTTTCCAGTTACTTAACGTAACACAAAAGTGTTTGAAATAACAAACAATCACTCTTTTTTCTACTATCCAAATTTATAAGAGCAATAAAATTTACTGGAACATTAAGTAAAATAAGTGAATTTCGAACAAACAATGTTTACTAACGATTAATTTCGGTGTAAGTAGTAAAGATTTTTACTATAAAAATGTTAGACGTTGACAAATACCGTTCTCAGCAGTGCCAGTGGTCACACGGTACAACCAAGCTGAAGCTGCACTGCCTTCCAACTCACACAGCAGGCCACCAATCAGAGGCAAGCACACGGGGCACTGGCCTCGGACGTTTCGCCGAACAACAAAACAAATGGCTATCACCCAGAGGGGACCAGCGTTGGGGAGATTAATTAACCGCGTTTGCCCGAAAATGTAACGAATCACGAGGAAAAAAAGTGAGAGGTGTTATTTATTCTCTCCATGGACCGTAACGAACCGTATTGGAACGAATAGTGACACAGTCTCTTGGATACTAGTAGGTAGCTCGGGAAACATTTTTATCCTCTGATCTTTGGCAAACCAACACCAACTGAAAACCGAACTACAACTCCAAAACTTTTTCGTGAAAACATAAAATGTTGGGCATTGATCCAACATTTTGATTTGGCTACATTATTTTTTAGAAAATAATAATAATTATCATAAATTAAACTGATTTTATATTTTTACAATTCCTTAAAATGACTAGGAACTTGAAATTAACTATCTTCAAGAAAATATATTATAATACAAAGTGTAACGGTTGCACTGTACTTAAACATTACTTACTTATTATGAATTTTACATAACCGCAGAACTCCTATTTAAACATTTTATAGGCACTATTTAGCGTTGAACGTATAATTTTAATGAACAATAAAACTGTGTTCATTTGTAATATTTGTATGAAATGAAAGGAGAGATTATAATCAAATTTTATATTCTAAAAAAAAATTGTGATTTCTCTCTAAATAAATTGTAAAAAAATTGTAAACAAGACATTGGATATTCGGCAACATTATTTAAAATATCTATCTATATTGTGTGAACTTATGTGTTTGTAGACATGTACTAATGTTTTGTTCGGAAAAAAAATTGTGGAAAATACAAGATTGCTGAACATACGACAGGTTCTGATGAAAATTATGCCACAAACTGAGATTCTCAGAATAATTTGAATATTTGCGACGACAAAACAGGAAAACATATCTTTACAATTTGCAGCAACGAAGATGTAGACAGTTATGATTTTTAATACATTTTCCCTTTAATATGTCGACTTAGTAGACGCGAGTGGAAAAAGAAACATTCCAAAGTAAATAAGGCCGATATTTTGAAATCTTGTAAAGAAGTGACATGAATATATAATTAATGCTTCATTGCAAAATAATGATAATTAATTGAATGTGAAATCGTCTGTGTGATAAGTAGACTCATGTGAGGGATATAATATTAACAAGCTTGGTATTGTGCTTATGAGTTCACAGCTAAAAAATTGGCAAAAGAGTGTCATTTACTTGATTTTAGTCAGATATTACTTTTGTGTGGCAGTACGTGTGAAACGTCTGCAACTGAAGTTCTTAACGCAATTATAATGTATTATTTAACGTCAACATGTAGCTTCAGTTACACGCGAGGATTTTTGATGACCTTACAAAATGCGACCTAATTCTGAAGTTGTACGGATATTTACCAGAAATCACGAACTTATGCATTCAGCTGGAATAACTGTTAAGTACCAAGTCATTATTAGTTATTGCGTACCCACCGTAATCTTGAACGCAAGAACATATATTAGTTTTTGAGAATTCAAACAGTAATAACGTTCACTGCCATACATGAAGTAAGCTTTCGTGTTACGCTTCTATCATAGTTATCTGCCAGTGTGGGATATTTTAATGTTAAATGTTGAATAGGCTTCGCTAGATCTGACAGAGTTGAATAAACTTTTATCATAACTACTGACATGAAATTGTTTGTTATGATTTTTTTTAGGTATTTTACAGCGATCCGAATTATTACTGTGCTTCACGTTCTCTCAGAAATAACGTTAGAAAGCCCGACTGTTTTTCAAATAATGTTAATTCTTGTAGCTGAAGTAAATAAATTACCGGAATTTCTATTTTCCTTTTGCCTCCTACGAGAGTAATTATTTAATTAAAAAGGCTTGGGAACGGACGGAATGGAGAAGTTAATTATTCACTCACGGTGGGTGCTTCATTATAATCTCAGCAGTCATTTCAGACCTGTCAAAACAGCTTAAAATATTACTTTATGTGAAACAATAACAATAATATATATAATTTATTGTGCTTAACAATGCACTTTTTTAAACACTTGGACGTGGTCAGATACTGTAAAATTGTTTAATATTTTACTCATTTTATTATTTCTTATCTTTCGTCTTTTATTTCAATTGCTCTACGCTCGATGGAAGTAAACTTATTTTGAGTCTTGTGACTAACAATCGACTAATAGTGTTTTAACTGCAATAATATAAAGGAATTAAATACTGCGTTCTCAAAATATTATAGTTGAAAGCTGCTTTAATATTATAAATATTGATTTAATAAATCAATACCTTCAAATACTTGTTTGAAACGTACATGATTCGATTTGCTATATCATTCGCAGTCTAGGTAAATGTAAACAATAATAAAATAAAGCAGCTTAATGTTACGTTTAAAAACAAAGGAGTACAATAAGAACTATTCACAAACCAGTTTTAATTAAATGAAAGTTTTATAATACCTTTACCTAAATATATCGTAGCGTCTTCGAGTAAAAATGACAGAAGTTAATTACCTAATTTATTCCTTAGACATGCTGGAAGTATTCCTTTTCGTAGATACAGAATGTGATACAAAATTCCAGGATGCTTTCTCTGTGGTTCTTCTCATTTTTGGTAGTATTTAAAGCCAAGTTGTTGGAGTTATTGTCACGTTTTTGATTCCCTGCGATAACATTCTTGGCTACTCGTATCTGGTAAACTTAGAAGATTTTTCCAACGGCCCGTAGGTTTTCTCCGAGTACTCCTTAATCCCATAATATTTCATAAAAAAAATTCTGGAAAATCTTTTTCCAATATACTAAAATATATGCATATCTGAAACTTTGCTTTGCGCCAGTTGTGAAGTTGCATCTCTAATTTGACTAAATGGAACAGTACTAGTGAGCCGCCACACGTCTGCTATTTGCGGTAGAAACTCAAAACGCAAGATTGAAGGAAAAAAACAATCAATCACTGAATATGAGGCATAACTGCAGATGTGCATGTATGACAATTAAACAATTTGGTACCTAGTTTAAGACTGCTTCCGGGGTGCGGTACACTGGCCCTATAATACCCTCCTCGTACGGTATACTAATTACTAGCACAGAAACACTAATATCTGAGTTGCTATGATAACTACGGTTATCCAACGAACAGTCGTCCCTCTAAAGACGGACATGTGCTATCTTCTCTTTTCGCAATACCACGAGCACGACTTTCTAGCGCAAGGTTGGCGTGTTGCATGAGTCTATAGCCCTCATTGTACGTAGATTAAAACTAGCTTTAATTAAACCAGGAAAAAACACAAAATACGTACCAGATTGTTCAGAAATAATAAATTTCCTGTGTTAATTGGATCCGAAACACAAAACATGGCGTTAATAAGTCCAAAAACTAATTTTTCGTAGCGATGCATAATATAGTAATACTTTGCTAGCGTATTATTTATTCAAGAGTGCAAAAAAATTTTCACATTATTGAAAAATCTGCTAGACCAATTCCGTATTATAATTTGCGAATTTCGATTTTTTATCTAGCGCTGTCATTCAGAATGGTTAATAAAACCATTACTAAGGAAGCATAACATTTCATGATAATTAAAATTTTAACAACTTTTAATTTTTTACGACAGGTCTTTTACATTTATAGTTTCGAAAGATCTTGGATCGTTTTCGATATATGCAAGATTTAAAAAATAAACGCTTACAAATAGTAAATTAACGTTCGCCGTGGAAACAAAGTACTTAATGAGTCTTCTCATAAATTTGAAATTAAAAATGTACTGTACATGAAATATGTGTAGGAATTCGTACCTAATTATTACTCCGTTTTGAAAAAATACAAGCATTTTTACACATTTATTATTTAGTTACTGGACAAACATATATGTTACAAATATATGTAATATATCCTTGAGAAAGTACGAACGTTTTCTGCAACTGATTTACACACAAGGAGAATATGAACGTTTGCAATATTTTTTGTTGCCTGACTCACACAAAAAGCGTTTTACAACTGGCACTAGAGTGAATCAGTTTTGGAAAATGGATTTTTACAACAGCTGCAACTACAGTAGATGAGTTTGTAATATTTGTAGAATAATTTTTTCCGGTGTATTTAATTTTTGTCAGGACCGCAGTGAATCTGTATTTTAGTCTATACACATATAGTGATTGATATCACTTTCTAACTTGTGATATGATAAAAAAAATTTAACACCAATTATCATATTACATACACATATTTGTTACTCAAAGAAAATTGGATGCTGGTTAAAAAAATTTTATAATAATTACAAAGTGGTTCTCAGTAATTTAATTTTCCTAAAGATAAGAACTACCTTATCGAAAATATTCCACAAGAATGATATAAGGGTCGTTTATAGATTATTTTTTCGGAAAAAAAATATTTAGGCACTTCTTTACGTGCAATCCCCTACTACTTTCACGGAGTGTGGTTAATTTTTTACATGTTCACGTTATCCTTTTTAGCCTGATCGATAGAAATCGAAGTAAATAATGGAAATTTCTGAATATTAACTACACAGCACGACATGTGTCAAACAAACAGAATATATATGTCACTTGTATGACAAAAGCGTTAGCCCTTGCTGCTCGTTGACATTCTTTAGATGTCATGAAATGAGTAAAAGAAAGACTTTTGCATGCCGTATAAATTTTGGATAATTTATACATACGTGACAGCGAAACGAACTGCCTCCACAGAAAAGAATATTTGTTTAGAGCTCTAGGGTATATATTTTCAACTTAAAATTCGAACAGATAGCCACAATCAATTGTCAAAAAAATATTCATTCAAACAAATGTTAAAATCTCATGAAAATTTATGTAACTTAAAATTTAAAGCCGAAATATAACAAACTTAAAACAAGAATAAAATATGAATTACATAAACTTAGAACTAAAATAAACCTTTCTGTAGTCTGCTTGAAGCTAATTAACGCTTATACAAATCTAGGAAGGTAAAATAATGTTTAACAGACATAGTACGCGTATGGAGTAACTAAAGAAATCTTTAATGACATGTCTTTCCAACTCTGAATAAATGTATAACTTATTATTGGCTGGATAGCCTATTGCGTTGTGGACAAACTGCGACCGTAAGCACAAAGTTGGCAGGGTATTATCATTTTTTAAATATGTTAAAAATATAGCGTTAGACAAAGTAAATAAATAGTTTTTTAAGGTTTTGGTAAATATTAAGAATCACTACTCATTGCGTACCGGCCAAACTATTGATTTTAGACATTAGTTTACTCATGAAAAATGTTTCTAGTGAAGTTAAATGTAGTAATTTTTTGTTAGGTTAGGTTAAGTTAAGTTAGTTTAGGAAGTGAGATTAGGTTAGTTTCTGTTAGGTAACCTAACCTTACTTAACCTAATGTTATGTTAAACTAACTTAACAACGTAACTTAACTGTATAATATTTTTGTGTAGGACTACTTACATCTCTAGAAACATTTTTCATAAATAAAATATATGTCTGAAATAAGTAGTTCAGTTGGTACACGTTTTGTAATGATCCTAAATATTTACAAAAGTTGCTACTTTCAGGTCTAGAAAGAAGAATTTCAGTACAATCTCATCTAATACTAGCAGAGTGGCCACTTAGTCTATACCACTGTTGTAAATTAACAAATGTTCTAAAAGAATGTTGTTTTTGCAATAAGCGGCAAACATAATTGTATTTGCCTTTCTTTCATAGTTGTATTTTTTCTACAGAGTTATCTACATACTACAGGCCAAGAAAGATTCAGTCCAAAATTCCAGCTGTGGAGGGAAACTCTGAGTGTGGTACATACAGATGGAGTTCTCCTGAATACCAGTGAGTAGCCTATTGATGCAGGAATAACGTTGACATACCTGCTCAAGTGGTGAAGCCAGAGAGATCTTGGAGAGGGGCCAAACACTCTGATCCGTTAAAATTTATAACATTAATTAGGTCTAGGCCTACATCATTACAGTAGCCTATAGTTTTGTCTTTAGTAGTACTACCAGTACTTCATTAATGTTGGCCATAACATAAATTTTTCTGTTGCATGTAGGCCTATTTTTAGGACAGCAAAATGTAGTAGGAAATTTAATATTATTGTTGAACATATTTTAGCATGTATTTTATCAGATCTAACCTCCTCTAATGAATCCTGGCTACACCACTGACATGCTTTCATTACAAATTATTTTGTCACCACGTACAAAAACTGCAGGGTTGCAATATAAATATCGTGTATTATGTTATAATCACATCAGTGCCGAAAACGGGACACAAAAGGGCACAATGCAACACTAAATATTCTCGATTTTGTGTACAGTAGTTTTTTTTTTCCTCGCGAAAAATGCTATAACTTTGGACGTTAATAGTTCCCTGCCACTACGTAAGTTACCGGTACTAACCTGTTGTAAAATTACTAATGATTACATACATTATTTTATAATTTTTTAATTATTAATGTATGTGTATTTTCAATATCCACAGGCATTCCATGCGTGAAAATATAGTTACCATTACGCATTTGGATGAAAGTCTTATAATTTACTTTTTATGTGCACAACAATTTTGTGCAAAACTTATAAAATGCTATTTACTACCAACTTACTAGTTTCACCAATGTTCTAGTAGAAATTTAAATTCCACTTTTCAGGTGTACTGCAAATGAGATAAAATACTTTCTATTTAGGAATTATGTTGGCATACAATTTTAGTCAAACAGACATAAAAGTCTTGATGCTGATTGGCTGAGAAGTTACTTTGTGTCGTGGCCATTGTGTCGCGTCCATCGCACTATTGCAATTTCAGCATATTTCACAGTACCGGACAATTGGAATTACTTGGCATGTATAGTGACAACAAAATAGTGTTTCTTTCGAATTTGAGCAGCTCCCTGTTCATTGTCACGTACCTGTACATAACATTCATTAAGGTCATAGGCCCTAGTAATTCTTGCTTTGCTATTCTGAATATTGTGAACAGTTTCACTCAGTTGTTGTTTTAGTTATGTTTTGAACGTTTAGGCAGGCCTACTTTTTTCTCAGCAGTTTGTGTTCATTGTTGTATAGGACAACACAATTTTACCTTGCTCAAGAGCAGAAGTTGATCGAGTTATGTCAGGTCACATTTGGAGGCGAGAAAACATAAGTCTAAATTTGACAATTTCCAGAAGATCCGCGTTGACATTATGTTCTACCAAAGCTTTCCAAATGATTTTTCTAAACACTTTGAACCTATAGGCAATTTGCATCATCTTTAAATCATATGTGAGCCGGCAATACATTATGTACACAAAATTGTATGTTATACATAGCTTTCAAAATACCGTTGTCACCATGTATGGTTAACTTTATCATGAGTTAATTATAAAACTATCAGACTATGTGAACTACTCTGTTTTAGTATTTGCATTAATCATTATGTTATATTTGCATAAAAGATATTTTGGCATCATGTTTGCAGCTATAGGTTCAGTTAATTTCTAGACCAGTAGGCCGAAAGGGTAAATCAGTAATTTGTTTTTATTACAAGAACTAATAACTGAATGTAATTATTGGAAAATATGTCACAGTTTTAAGTGAAAAACATTATTGCAGTTTCCGTATTATGGTAGTGAAATCACATCTTACAAGCCGTGACAAAGTGTGTTGGCAGTCATTGTAAACAATTCTGTGAATACACACAGTTAGCATTTTTGTGTGATTTTTATTTAATCCATTTTATCAGTTATTTTGTCCGTTACTTCTTCCCGCCAAGTCTTTAGCATTTTTCTAAATTAACTGATGTGTGACAAAACTATTTAATCGCAGAAACACATTCCTATTCGGTTCTTGGGTTTTTGAACATTCAGGTAAAGGATTAATTTTTTAAAATAGAGCTATAAATTCGCGTTGAAACAGTTTCGAAGCTACTGTTATAAATTATTTCTTCATTACATTTTTGCAGGACAAAATAAATCACTGCAGTAAAACTATTACGAAGGAGGATATTTCCAAACGATATCACCCTATAGGTGCAACAGACATAAAATAAATGTTGCACAGAACTACATTTAGGCCAGCATGAATATAATGTGAGGTTACGCTGGTTTGCTCAGTTACATGACCAGTTTTGTTCGATCACTCAAGAAAATAGTGCCTCGCGGCTTATTAAACGCTAGAAATCTCTATTCAAGCCACTGTTTAAATGACTATGTATCTATCTCTTCTAACCTCTTGAATAACTGACTGATTATACAGCTGAGGGTTCAAACATGTTGTGAAATACGAATTTATGAAGATGATAATACTTAGGCACTACTCGAATAACTAGGCAGGCCTAAGGTATTTTCATGTTATAAGTATTTTACACGAAGAACAAATAAACTCATTTTATAATAATACGTAGTTGTATTGAGCTACTTACGTAAATCACTGAAAATTAATTGCCGTTTTAATACAAGGCCTGTAATTTCAGCAATAATATAGTAACCTTTCTTACATCAAATCTATGTAGCTAACAAATATGTGCATATGTTTGTGTTAGCTTAGTTACATTTATATTTGAAACCAAGTTATTTGTAAAAATGAAATTGTAATTTAGTAATAAACAGTTATGTGCAAACTATTTTGAGTTTTTGAAATTGAGAGTGAAGCGAAAAGGAAGAGAAGAAAAAATTTACTGTGTACAGTAGGCCTATTGATTTCCCCCTCCCTCCACAAACTGGCATATCGCGTTAATTAATAATATTGGCAAGTGATGGGTGAATAGTTTTCTTATGGTGGTTATATTGTCTCGAGGTTAGCATGAGTAGTACAAATTTCAACTTTTGAGTTGTTCGCTCAGGAAGCGAGTGAAGTTTTCAAGTGTCCAAATAGTTAAGAGAGCAGCTTCTCTATCATCTCCTGGTTACCCTTCTTGAGAACAGGATTAACTGCTGTTAGCAGAAGAAACTTGCCAAATCACAAGTAAAAACTTTAAGCAGTGGACAGTAGCATAACAAAAAAATGTAAAAGTGAATGTATGTACTGCATTCAAAATATCTAACAAAGAAGCATAAAACATATATGTATATTAAATATAGTAACACTATGATCACGACATTTACTAAAATTTTAACAAATTTATAAAATGTATAAACTTTTAAGAATTCCTCCCTCTTTCAACTTTGAATTATGTGCAGGCATTTATTCATACCAAGTGATCAATAAAGTCTCGTCACCTGACAGAGCAATCCCACATAACACACGCATGTTTCTAACAACCACCTTTAGTTTATAATACCCATGAAATAAGTTTTATCTAAATTGATACCGTATCAATACTTTTACAACTGTTCATTTCAAATTAAATAAACTGGAAGACTTGGAATTCGTGGTGTAAAATGTCTGGGTCTCCTGAACTGATTTTATGGCAGCATGTTTTTCTTGACTGCTCGTTTGTTTTATTACGATGCCTTAAATTAATGGAATTTTTAACTATTACATTTCTGTTTGTTATGGAACTGAATTCAATGTACAATATTATTATGAATAAGTGTGTTCAGTTTCTATGAGTTTGAATATTAATAAATACGATATTCTATTATATTCCCTTGAAAACATTTGTTGTTGCGTTGCAATTGCAATATACATTCCAATGGAAACCGCCCATATTTTAATACTTCTTACTAACCCAATAAATTGGTATAGGTGGTTTGCAATAAAGTAAGCACTCATTGAAGCCCTGCTAAAGTTATATTTTCAGCCAAATCGTATCGTTCCACGCGTAACTGCTAACAACGTGAAATGTGTAACCTCTCTGTAAATGTCACTTGATGTTTCCGCGTATAAGATAAATTGTGCAATCGGTAGGAACCTATATAGTTCGATAAAAACAGTTATTGTATAAAATACGATCATGTCGATTTCGGTTGATTTTGTTTAAGTATTGTATTTAAATAGGAAAATTCAGGGAACTATATTGTGTAATTACACTGCCAACCATACAATCTGATTATAGGCCTCGTAAATGATTAATTATATGCAGTAACGGCTAGTGACATTTTTAAAGGTTAAATGTTTAGTACTCACTTTATTCCGAACAACATATATTATGGTTTTATCTTTCATAACCTCACCTAAGTGTAAGTCTTAAAAGAGTGTATGTGTGTAATATATACATTCACTAACATACGTGTGTTTACACACATATATATATGCTACACTTTTTTCAATCCCATGTGAGTAATTACAAACAATCAAATTTTTTTTTTGGGATTGCATTACCATCGATCAACTTAAAAAAAGCTATGTAGTGGAAAAAAATATATTTTCATTCCTTTGTATTTAAAATGACCTTTCAGTATAATTGAGTGTATGATGAAGCAAGTACAAAAATTGTAAGTAAAGATTTAAAATTATTTCAGTGTCATTTGTAATTTTTATTTTTGGGCTAAACAATGCCATGCCATGGTTAATTTTATCAGTTTTGATAACAATTGTTGCAGTATTGTGATTTTTTAAAAGCAAAATGTGATTTTTGAGTTTTAGTGGAGGCAGTTAACAGATATATAAAACTAATGCATTTATGAAATCTTCTTGGACTACTTAAATGGAAAACACCTCTCTTATTAGACAATCTAGTAGAATTAACAACCTCTTGTGCAAAATATGGTTTGTCGGTATTGCACATATTATTAATCAGTGATAGCATTTGTACATATGTAGGCCTACCATGATGGGTTTTTTACTGTACAAGAATATTCTCATATTTATGTGTGGAACAAACTGCAAGTTTACACATAATAGTTTCCTTGTAAAGTTTTGTGAACCATAGGATGGATGCTGGCTTGAATACTTCCATGGAAGGTTTATCAGACCATTGGCCTATATCATTGAAAATTTAGTAATCTCTCACATGCAATATTCCACAGAAGGTTTGCTGCAAGGACTTTAAAGGTTGGTTTGTAGGAGTAATGGAACAGGATATTAGGCATACAGAGAAATCTCTCTCTCTCTTTCTCTCTCTCTCTCTCTCTATATATATATATATATATATATATATATATATATATATATATATATATATATATATATATAGTAATTGCCTGCTTAGACTCCCTTAACAGACGTTTCCAGCAGACTTGTACAGGATACTGTATCGTGGTACACAGCCTTACTACACACGTTGAGTACCTACAATGTTCACTATAACTCAGAACTTCAAAACTCTTGACAACTGTAAACATACTATAAAAGGGATTACTTTTTTAACTAGATAACTGCCTACGTTATCACTGTAACAGCGTAAATACAGGCAGAGTTAGATTTCAGTAATGCTTGGTGTTGCCAGCAGTTCATGTCTGCTTCAATGATTGAGGATTCAACTTGGGATATGAGTATTTGTATTAGACAAAATGGATGTGCGTGTGTGTATATATATATAATATGCATATGTTTGTATAATAAACTGTGGCCTCAAAATGATTTTTGTACTGCTTTTTAGTACAAGTTATAACAAATGTCAAAATTATATTTTCCCATACCAGAATGAAAGTGTTTTGGTTATGTAACACCCTTATTTTCAACTAGTAGATCAGCAGGAATAGTTTTTGTATTGTTAAATATGCATGCTCATTCAATTCTTTGTTTTGTATATATCTTGCTTTAGCTACGAAGTTATAGCAAAATGAAGTTATGTAAAGAATTATTCCGCTTATATAACGATCACGGATATAAGCGGACAAAGCATGTAGACCTACATTTCCTGTAAATAATCACCATCACGTTAGACACTGAATTTTGTGGCCATTAGCATTCACTTTTCACTCTTTTCACTACATTTACCGATACTACACACGTGACACAAGATTAAGCGTATTATTTGGGCATGGACAAAAATTTAATTCCCGAGAAACAGATTTAGCACAACTTAGTAACTTACTAGTACGTAAAAAACTATGTATGAACTATTTTAATTTCATAAATAAATATGTGGTTAAATTCTGAACATTTAATAACAAGTCAAATAATGTATATCCCAGGTCGTCAAATTAACCTCCCAGCAGTACGTTACAAGGGTGGGATTCGTAGCATAGCATAATGCTTATTCTTCAAGCATGACTTATTTCAGCAATGAATCAATTAGCCTCTACACTGCTTCATGAAGTAATACTAATGCTGGAATCACATAGGCGCTATAAACGCGACACAACAACATGAAAAACAAAAGAGGTCTGCCAGTCAGTTCGGAGGTTTCTGAGGTGTCAGCTCCACAGAAATTGTGAACACAATATTCATTCTGAATAGAAAATATATAGATTTTTTTTTTCGGACGGAGTAAGTTAGTTAGTGAAACAAGTGAGTTGATTGTAAATTGTGAATAATAATTTTAAGACAGATTTTAATTGGTGATCATGAGCAGACCATAACCTTTTTAAGAAAATGTGTAATTGTGCCTTTATTTACATATTTGAGAATGCCAGTGTACAAATAATAGCTGAAATAGACACCAGTACTTTAAACTTATGTAGCTGTCGTACTAGAGGTTAGTATGTAGTAGCAATGAACGAATTATGGGTAAAATTTTTTTAGTGTTTGTCGCATGACAGCCAAACTAATGTTCGTAATGAGAATTTATAGTGTCACATCGCTTTTGTCATGTCACTATCGCACCTATGATTTCAACATTAAACAATCACAAGAAGTACTTACATGGACCAAGCTGTACTTAGTGAAGAAATAAAATAAGCATTGCTACAATATCAGTACAAACATCACACAACTAAACTTTTATTATTATTTAATACAGTTATCCTGTTGAATTACATATTTGGTTACATTTGATCGTCAGTTCCTCTCTAAAGTATTTTTCTTTTATTTTAATACACGTTTAACATTAAATAACAGTAGGGACCTCAAAAAAAGTCTTTTTAATATGTTGGCAATTTTTTTTTATTTATGCAGTTTGCTGTCTGTGAAATAAAACATATTATTTACATCACTTATCTCAAGAAAAATACGTTTAACATGGAAACATGCATACTTGCAGATAAGAATATAATACTTCCATGGTCTTTCAGTGGACACGCAGTGTAAAAAGCCAACGTTCATAACGCCACTAATTATTGCAGAATGTGTTTTGTTTACCGACAATATAACCTCATCGCAAAGCTGGCTTTGAGCATGTAATGAAATGTTTGTGAATAATGTGATATTATTCTGTAACTTTAATGTTATGATCGTATAATAATTACTCTGTCATTCTGTCAGAGTCGAAGCTGGCTAGCTCCAAAATAGTACTGTTCTCTACATGTCCTTACTGGAAATGTTTTTCGGTTGTAACATATAAAGTGCGGAGAGTAGTATACGTAACTTCACCTCTCTCACACATATACCAGACATGAGCTTATTGGGCTCGCAATACTATAACGAGAAATGTCAGTCTTTGCCCAGTCTACAAAATTATAATATTTCTAAGAAACAAAGTAGTACATGGAAGTTTACTTTCAGGAACTTTATATTGTTTAAACTTCATACAGTAGTCAACAGTTCCTATTAGTAAGAGCTTCCATGAACCTGCCAGGAAACAAACTACAATAGAAAGCAGGGTAAATTAATTTACAATAGAATAGGGTGTGAAAGATGAAGGTGACCAGAGTTAATTACGTTGCCACCTGACTGCGTGTATTACTACAAATTCCATGGTATTGTAACTTTAGCAGAGTCAATAATACAAATACTGTCTTCATCCACGCTTAATTTCTCAATTCTAGGAGTTGCTCCGGCTGGGTCGTGATGGGTTCCTCCTCGAGAAATTAATTGTACTAAGATAGTTATTAGCAACGAGAAGGCAACATTTCAAGTTTTCTAATAAAGTTACGATTTAGCAAGTTACTAAAAGGGCGTAGTCGAAGGCTAAGCAAGTTTATCTCACCATTAGTATGTAGACAAAGGAGTATAAGCCCCCATAGCTAAACAGTTCCCTGCGTCACTCTCTGGAAGCATAAAAAAAAACGTCGTCACAGCACAAAACGTTTTTCGTCTCCTGTAGTTGGCTCAATATACTTCTACCGAACGTTACTATTAGTAGACATAATATGAATATTCAGATTTCCACATTTCTGGAGCGAGCCAAAAAAAATCTTCATACTCCAACCAATGTCAAGAACGTTCCTTTCTTCCATCAAAATTACTCGACTCTCCTTTGTCACTCCTGCTAGGCACACCTGCCGTAACCGTCCTAACAGACAACCTCACTGAAAATCGATACTATCTCTGGTCACGTCCATGATCTATGTACAAAAATCATAAAATATCACAAAATTCAAGGCGGGTCATGGAAGCTCTGATGCAAAGTGCAAAGAACAAACACTCATTTAATACATAGATTATACTAAATAAACAAAAATAATTTATAACATGAATACTTTAAGCCAAAGACATCACCGCTGTATGCCTTGGAAGCAAGCATATCAACAAACACAATGAAAATTTACTAAAGCCTTT
>PNEQ01054487.1:0-32141 GCA_003012365.1 Medauroidea extradentata
ACGTCTGCAGACTTGCTTCACGGTCAGAGATTGGATGTTTTGACATTCGTGTGTCGTGGGGTTTTACACGCAAATCACAGACGTGTGGTGTTACAGTAACCTTATTGTGATTGGTACAGTCAAATGAGAAACGTCACAGTTCAAAGGCATGCTGCCAATATATGTGAAGCAGAACTGCAGACGTGCACATAAGGCACTGAAACAAAGTGGGGCAAAATTCGTCTCGCGAAAAGTTCATGTCTCTAGATGTATTGTTGGCCTGCAGTTATGTGGCACAGTCTAGTTGTTTACAGACGATTCACAGACGTCCAGTAGTAGCGCACCAGAGTTATCATTGGCCCAGTCAAATAGGGACTCTCCAGTAACAAAATAAAAGCGTCAGAAATGAATACACTACATTGAAACCTAGCAAACAGCCAACTTTTCCCGCGATAAACTACCTCTTCTCTACTTACAATTTATTTATTACATCCCTAACGGTTGTACATACCTGTATAACCTCTGCAGGCTGGAATAATCAACATATAAATAAATAAATAAATATATATATATATATATATATAAATTTACTGACGGTATGAATGAATCGAAGCCAGTGACCTATACTATGACGTCGATGTGCTGTGTGCTAATGTGAAATCAATATGTAACACCAAAACAAATTCCTACACAGGTAGCAGCTACTAACATTGAAAAACATCGAATAATACTACGGACAGGAAAATTTCGCGAATTCAATGAACTGTAGGCTAGAATCCATTATACTATTCATACTCAAGCCCCGTTTATTCGTTCATTGTCTGCTGTTCCACTGAGAAGCAGCTAGTGGACAAATAGCCGTGGATTGAGTATGCATAGTATAATAATTGATTCTAGCCGGCAGGTCACTGAATTCGTGAAATTTTCCTGTCCCTAAATATTACATAAATATTTTGCAGCATATGTTCTATGAATGCATTTATCCAATCAAATTTGTCAAGGAATCAAGGTACACAACGAAATTTCGTCTTGGGTGTTACCAAAAAATTAAGTCAGCTACGTAAATAAGGCAACTCGGGAGAAGGTACAAAACTTTAAGAAATTTTGAAGCCATAATATATGAATAATATTTTCAATAATGTGATACTATTTACGTTGACATGTGTACCAAAATTATCTATAAGTTTATTTAAAACAATTATTACTAGTTATAGGAACGTAAAAACCCTGTATGACTGGCATATTTGCCAAGCTGGATCTACCCTGATTTATCTTTAGTAGATTGTCCGTTTGATAACTAAACGAGTGATGTACTAGGAGCTCACATTTCTTAATTTTTCTAGCAATTAACTAACAACGACTGTGTACCAGCATAATCCAACAATTAGAATTATCTTTATTGATTTTTAGATTTCAGTTTTGAACAGTGCTTACAGTGAGATTTGAGATTCCCAGTTTTTAACAAGTCCTTCAGTCGAAAATTTGCTCGACATTTTATATGTAAATGTTATCTACTGCGCTGCAATACCAAAATAAACTGCTCAACATTGGTTATTGTAAAAGAACAATTTGATATTCGTACACCATTATCTTCTAAAAGCAGAACGGAAAAATCTTAGTAATGTCCGTGAGAGTTCACGGTATGTTAATAACTGGACGATTTTACGAAAGCTGTAAAGAAATATTACTTACACCTGGTGATGAACTTCTGAACCTTCGGAATACTGATACAGATTGCTTACGGTCTACTCATTAGTGCGAAGCAAACCTACTGGAACTGGCAAATGTGTGCGCAAATCTGAGCGTGGGTAAGCCCCGCAAGGCGGGAACAGAAGCGCGCGCAGGTCTGGCGGTGCTATCAGCTGTTTCACAAACATCAGCCACGGCGGGCTTAGTTGTTAAAAAGACACTGGAGCTTAAGGGCCTCGCCTACCAAGCGCTTACGATGCGTTGCGGCTTGTCCGTATTACCTTTTTTATTTTTTTTTAATAAAAGAACATACACTCCAAACGATGACTGAAGAGTGGTTTTAAAGCATCACGTCGATTGGAAAAATCATTTCGGAGCTCCTCACATTGTCTAAAAGCCGGTTTTTAAACCTGTTATGTCTGAAAAAAAAAAATACTTGCGGGATTCATGAAACACTTGTCCAGGAGAATGCAATGGACTTTGCTTAAAACTTTCCACCAATAAAAAGATGGGATCACCGCTGAAAGTGTCAGTCAGGCGAGTGATCTACGATACCACTGCACGCCGTTTCAGTGTCTAGCGGTAGAGGCGATACCACGCCAGAGGAGCTGTTCCACATCGGCCTTCGCGCCGTGCCTCACGCACACAAACACACGGCCAAGTAGGCAGGCGCCTTAAGAGGAATGGAAAGGTACGATGTCGAGCGGACGAATGGAATACTCATTCGTCAATAAAATTTTAATTACTCATCAAAATTCGATGCGATTTTTTTTTGCCGAGTAGACATCTTATCAGCTGACGTTTATTTATGTAACACTATTCGGTTGTATGCTTTACTTTCGAGTAAAAAATTAAAAACAGTTTTTTAAATAAATATGGGCTTGAAACCACAAAATCTACAAAAATTGAAAACTGTAACTATTATAATTTCAAATATAATTATATCTAGGCCCCTCTAATAAACGAATTTAAAAAAATACTCGAGTATATTAACATCCGTAAACCTGCCGCGCAGAGATTTTCGGGTAGTATAAATATTTTCAAATCAAAACGCTAGAATTTTTTAAATTCTGCTAAGGAAATATTTACAGCATAGCCAGGTTATATTTTAGGAAGTTGAAGGACTTCGCACTCATGCAATGCATTGCAATGCAATTTAGTGCAGCTGCAATATTTTAGCAGCTCTTCAGATATCGGTCATGCATGTTCTACTAAACATATATTAAAGCGGTGCCTGTTATGTCTTTAAGGTAAAATTATGTCTTTTGCGTCCATTAGCAGTGCATATACACATTGCCACAAAAATAATTTTTAGTTGCAATAATTATGCATCAGACAACACATTCGACGTTAAAGAGTTTGTGTTACCTAATATGGCGTCATTTGCCACCAAGGTTAATAGTGTGGCAGTATAACAGGAACAATAGAAGTTATTATTAAATACCGTTTGTTGGCCGCTAACCCGTAAAGAAATACATGTGTTACTGTATTTGAAAAAAAAATATATATATATTTTTGCCATTAATATTATTTTTATCACTTTTGCCTCGAAACGCGATGGCTCTAAAGCCGAGTCTGGCTAACTAACTACCTGCCTAATCGCCTCTATGCGCAATGTTCTCGAATGTCATGCAGTTTTTTCTTTTGGTGACTCGCCTGACCGTGATTTAAGATGTCGTCATGCAATTCTACGGTACATTACTGTAGATAAAAGCATAATACATGTTTAAAGACTGTTCTGTAGTTTCTGTACAGAAAATGACGCAACCAAAATTAATTACGTTGTAGGCTACACTTGATATGTGCATGTTATTCGTACACATACATACAGGGGCGCGGTGGCTGAATGGCCAGTCCATTTGCCTCACACCAAATCGATTCGGGTTCGATTCCCGGCGGGGTAGGTCTCTGTTTCTCCCGCCCCTACATTCCGGCGCTGCTTCAAACTAACACCGTGTCACCCATCGCCTATGCTAAAGGCAGTGGCGTGACTACTGAGGGGGGCAGGGTATAGATTCCCGCCCCATAAATATTGGAAAGGGCGCCGAAAACAACAGTGATTGTGCACACAAATGTCGTTTTATTTTGTTTTGAAGGAAATATATGTGTAAAGTAGGCCTGCTGGTCAAATATTGTTGTATATATCTTTCTTCTGGATTTTGTAAAATGAAATTAAAATTTGCAAATGAATTTAAAATTCCTTACTTCAAAGAATGAAAAAAAAAGGGGGGCCGAATTACCTGCCCCTCCCTAAATTGGAGAGCTTGTTTCACCACTGGCTAAACACCCTGTTGTTGAGCGCTGACCAAAATATCTCTCATTCGTACACATACAAATTATAGAGCTGAATCATTCTGAATTTTTAGACAAAAGTATCTAATTAAAATACAAGTTGCAAGATTGTGTGAATCCGTTCAGGAGTAGTACTACAAATTTGCAACGTCTCGCTAAACAGCAAATTTCAGCATTGCTTTTCTTTAAAGGAAATGTTGCAATCACGTAAATTAGTGCAACATTTCATTACTTTATGTGTACGTCGTAGACAACCGTATTCCCTATCTTATTTGAAGTCATCTGTTTAGTCATCAGGTAGCTGTGAGCAATGCTTAACTAATGTTTAATTATTCTTCGAACGTTTTCAGGTCTGCATTCAGCCGGGGCGTTCTGTTGTCTCGCTACTAGCACAGACTAAATAGTAATACAGATACGAAATGACGAGGCGGCTTATTTAATTCGGGCGAACTTCAATGCTTATTGGTTGCTGACGCTGTACCAGCCCCGTGTCTGTTTGGCTCCTGCATGTTATTACATGTTTCATATTGGCCTGGCTGCCGGTTAGCAGAGCAGCTGCCTCACGCTGATTGGCAGTAGGTGTTTCTGCCATGTTGCTGGCCAGGGAAGCCATTTTGTTGGCGTGTGGGACTGAGTTTGCCGTTCTGCTGGCTATTTCACTTCTGTATTCCTAGAGACGTTTTCTTTTAGTAACAAGCTATAATTGTAACTACTATAATTTCGTGCTGATTTTGCAACTGGCCCTCGACTCTTATGACAGTTTCCGGAAGTCGCTGAGCCAATAACAGAATAGTAAGTAAATTAAGGCACACATCACTGTGCGTTAACGAACAGCAAATGAGTAGAGCCACGATTTTGTCGCGAAAAGATTTTTGCAACATTTTGTTTCGGTGCCTTACGTACGCACCTGCAGCTCTGCTTCACGGCTATTGGCAGCGTGTCTTTACTCAGACACGTCTCTAATTTGACTGCACCAATGACAATGAGGCTATTGTGACGCAATACATCTGAGATTTGTCAGTAGAACCTCAAGACGTGTGATAGTTAAAACGTCCAATTACTGACCATGAAACAGAGTTGCGGATGTGAACATAAGGCATGGAAACCAAATGGTGCAAAAATCTTTTCGCCTTAAAATCGTGGCTCTACTAATGAGCAGTTATTGTTTGCTTAAGTAGACATATGTTCTTGCAGGCTAGCCTACAGGTAAGTGAACCCGGTCTCTATGTATTCCTGAATATTCTGTGTTGCTTGTGGACCGGTAGTTCTTGGGAAAAAAATTGTTAACCCGACAGTTTCAATAAGTTACGTGCACAACTACAGCTCTGCTTTGTAGTCAATGATTGGTAGAAATGACGAAATTCCGCAAATTCAATGAACTGCAAGCTAGAATCAAATATCCAATGCATACTCAAGTCCCGGCCATCTGTCCACTTGCTGCCACTCAGCGGAACAGCAGCCAATGAACGAATAGACAGGATGTTTGATTCTAACGTGCAGGTCACTGAATTCGCGAAATTTCATCATCTCTGATGATTGGAAGTTTCTAACTCTCATAGTCTTGGGGTTAATACCGCTAATTACAGACGTGCGGAGTCGCAGAAACCATGCTGGGATAGGCGCAAAATGAGTTACACCTCTACACGACGACACGTTGTCGATTACCACGAAGCAAAGACGCAAATGTGCACGCAAGGAATTGAAAGAGACTGACGCGAAAGTGTTTCCGCGAAAACTACAGGCCCATGAGACTTGACAATGTCACACGTTACAAATAATGACTAGTTATAAGTTGATTAGGCACAGATGAAACCATTTACTGATTACGCATTCGTTTGTTGGTACCTTGGTACACAAGTTTTACAGTAGACATGGGTAGAGCCCGGTAATTTTCGCGAAAAGAATTTTGCAGCACTTCGTTTCAGTGCTTTACGTGCGCACCTGCATCTCTGCTATGTGGTCATAGTGATTGGATGCCGTAAAACCCAGCGTGTGGAGGTTAAACCCGCAAATCACAAACGTGATGTGTCACAGTTATCCGTGTGCTGATTGGCACAATCAAACGAATAACGACTCTGCACAAAAACACTCTGTCAATAGCCATGAAGTTGAACTGCAGGTGTGCACGTAAGACACTGAAACAAAGTGGGGCAAAAATCTTTTCGCGAAAACTAGCGGGCCCTAGACATGGGCTTTAAAAATATTAATTTGTCATTAAAAGTTATTTTTATTACTCTCCGTGTTCCTGTATTGTAATCATTCACAGTTAAATTGACAACCGTGCTGCTACTCTAACAACGAATTCATAGTACACGTCCATAGAGACTGTTTTAGTGCTGTGTTGCCAAATTGAAGACTTAACATTCATAAGGGGCTAAGTGCCAAAAGGTAAGTTTCGAGATGACGAAAACAGTATACTGCAACAAACAAATGAACAAGTAGCCTAATTATCCAAATGCGTTCACATATTTTTTACAATACGAAAGTAGTAAATAGGAGCAATCGAACTGTAACTAATACAAAACATTAACATCAATATATATTTTTTCAATGAACTAGAATGCGTTGATGTTACTCCAACCATGCAATTGTGCTGATGTATGGCGCGCATGAATATCACTAAGCGATAGCACTTTAGGTATGTCTTCGACCTTATATTTTGGCACCTTTCTATGTACCTAACTCATTTTTGTCGAAAATGGTACTTAGCCCCTTTTGAATGTTAAGCCCTCAATTGTATTAGAAAATTTTAACGGCAGTCATATAGCCACTAACATTGTGTATATAGTCATTGTTTTTACATGTTGTGTAGGTAGTCATTGTTTTCGTCATGCACTAGTTTCTACACGCTGAAACGTCGTGAGCATCATGCACTGTGGTCTACAAGCTGACAAGAGTAGTGTCAGATAAAACGGCGTCTGTGTTAGTTGACCTGTGTGACTGTCATATTTTTGTGTCACAATATTGCATCGTTAGGATTCATTTAACTGTCGCAGCAAACATTACAGTCTCGATTAAGGTGCAGGATTCACGTGGCGTACATGCGGCACATGCCTCAGGCTTGTGCAAAAGTATTTTTGCGAGCCATAGATGTCAGAAATGCAGTGGCAGAGATAGGTTGTGTGAGGTATAAAAGCTTGATTCCACACGAAGTAGCTCCTGGCAAAAGAAAATAAAAAAAGAGAAAGTAGCAAAGATATCAGGAGTGTGGTTGGACTTGGGCTTAGCTTCGGACCTGTGGTGGCTTTACGAGCTCTCGCTTCCTTCACCCTCTTCCCTCCTCTTCCCCTACCCCAAAAACACCCCTCGGACGACGGATCAACCCCTATCTTCGTCTTCCAACACTGTGTCCCATCCTCCCAACACCGACCCACGGTAGGGCTTAACCCGTCTTCAACCCTTACGTCCACAGATTTCAAGTTAAATCTGACTGCACGAAAGTTACACTACGAGTATTATATCTGGTAATATTACAATGAATGGTAGGTACACTTACACATTTTCTTTGCCTAACGCCAATTTTGTTTGGATATGAGCAACTCAAAAGTATCTTACCACACAAAAAATTCTTTAAGAGAATATAGTATTCATATAATTTTTTGTAGGGTTATTTGTAGCTTTTTAAGACATGGTGTAGGTTAGAAAAGTAATTATGCAAAGAAAGGTTTTAAATTTGCACACACACAGACACACAGACACACACATATATATATAACATTTTTTTTATAGCAAAGCTACTTTTCAGAGGCTAATATACAAATAAAATTTATGTTGAACAAAGAAAGTATTTTTAGTGTGTAGTAAAATAATGTGTTTTACGTGGGGACCCCTTTTTTCGCGAAAAGAATTTTCCCCAGTTTTTTTCAGTGTCTTGTGTGCACATATGCAACTCTTCTTCATGGTTATTGGCAGCGTGTCTATTTGACATAGCTAATTCCAATAACGTATCTACAACACCATACGTCTGTGATTTGCCAGTAGAATCTCTAGGCTGGTGAGGGTTAAAATATAAAATCACTGACCACGAAGTAGGACTGCAGATGCGCACATAAGGCACTGACATTTTGTTGAGCAAAATTATTTAAACCGATGTCCCTAGTTATACAGGACAACCCTGTATGAAGTATAAAGCTCTTCGTCACGTGGTAGGGAATGGCGAAGTACACTCAGAGTCACAGAGGCTGCTTGTAAATTGACACACAAATTGTGGTCTTGGAGGGTTGTAATCTGCGTATAAATAGCAAAAAATCGCCAGTAGCGATGTCAAATAATGCTCTAAGTGAGCCGAGCTAACAGTCCGAATCTGAACAGAACGCTTCACGCCAAGTAGATTCCTATTAGATGTCCGATCGTTGTCACTCGCAGGATCTCACATGTGGAACTCGTATGAGGTGATACCGAAGATAGACGGGATGTTACGAGGATCTGCAGATTACTCTGTTCTTTCATTCCGGTCCAGCTCCATAATCACCTATGTCGCATTTGTTCGCTGTTCTGCTATTTCAGTGCAATTTCAGAGCAGATGGCTATCCTCAGAGCCACAAATTGGGTCTCAATTTATGGGTAGTTTCCAGCCTCTGCAACCCTAAATGTATTGCATAATTTTACTCATCTTTGCATACCATACAACATGACGGAAAGCTTCAAGGCGATGCCCTCTTGTTTTTACTCTTTTTGCTAGTTTTAATTTTTTTAACTTAAACGAGAGCAAATAACTAAAATCTGATTTAGGTTAGCGCAGCCAAGTTTCGTGTGATTATGAGCATTATATCTGGGGACTATATAACAGTTACGGAATAAAAGTGCAAGAAAAAGGGCAGTAACCTGAGATATCCCTTTTATGAGTAACACCGTTTATCACATTCGCAAAAAAATGTGTTTGTATGTCTGTCTGTATGTACATATTTATGTACGTATGTATTTATGTACGTGTGTATGCGTGCATGTATGTATGTAGGTCTATGTATGTGTGTATGTATGCATGTGTGTATGTATGTATGCATATATGTATATATGCATGTATACATTTATTTATTTATGAACGTAAGTATTTAAGTATGTGTATATGCGTGTGTGTATGTATGTATCTGCGTATGTAAATATGTATGTATGAATGTATGTGTGTGTATGCGTTACTATGTTTCACTAGACAGGTCAAATAAAACGGCTGGTACATTTTGCTTGGACAATTTTGGGTCAACCATTTAACACACAACATAAAGTAAAATTTATGAACAAAATAATAACAGTTGAGCCAACATGTATTGATATTTTGGTAATGCCGCCCATTAGCACTAGACTACTGATCAGAAAATTATTTGTTCTAAAGATTACTTGCATGTATGTAGAATAACATGGAATTGCATTTGCTCTACGGAATTGTCTTAGCTGCTAATTTAACTCTCTTTTTTAAAATACACGAGAACCGAATTTTATAGAAAATCAGTAAGGCGGTAGAAAGATTTGTGTATGTTAAAATATGACAATATTTAATAGATTTTGATTATAAAAAACGGTGTACTATTCTTACTAACCACGTTCACGTTTTAAGAACAATATGTGACTAAAATTTTAAAATTAATAAACATTCAAGTAAGCAAGTACTGAAATCAAGATTTTTAACATTTTCGGATACTCGAACGATTCAATAAACAAAACAAGAACATTAAATGAGTTCATTAAAATATTTTGAAACATCTTGACCATTATAAAATGTATACATAAAGTTATACAAAATGTGTCAGTACAGCGGTAACCAATTTCCAGGAGAGATAGAGTATACCCAGACGATGGGAAATCACATAGCAGTGCATGGTAGGAAACACTTTCCTGTGACACAAAACACAAGGAAAAAGTACACGATCAAGAGGATAAATCATGGCTGGTGATGATAATCGATGCCTCTTTGTTCCTTTTATTAGTTTTTTGATATATTAAGAATAATAAACATGTTATCTTCTTTTGTTCGTGTCCTTTCTTTCTTGTGTTTCGTGTCGTCACTACCACGCCAGTTTCCGACCATACATTGCTGTGTGATTTCCCATCGTCTGGGTGAACTCTATCTCTCTTGAAAGCTGGTAACCGCTGTATTGATACATCCTATAGCTATACGGAGCCGAAAAATGCACAAAAATGTACATAAAACTTGGAATTTATTTTAACAATTTCGTGATTCATTTAACTAAAATGTATAACCGTAACAGGCATATATATATATGCTATATATATATATATATATATATATATATATATATATATATATATATATATATATATATAGCATATATATTAGTAACCAAATCAAATATGAAACTTGTAGACTTAATACTGACAAAATAATGAGGAACTTGAAGAAATTTACTGTTAAGTTGTAAATAAATAATTAAATGAACATATTTATAGTTTAAGATATGAAATAATACTACAATATAAAATACAATACCATAAAGTTAAAAAAAAATAATTTCGCTTTTTTATTTTCTCTCTACACATTAAACTACTATAGCCATAAATATATTACTGACTATTTGGAGCGTAGTTTTCGGTACTTATTTCAAATACCGTACGGCAAAGTTTCATTTTAAATCCAAAGGTTGGTGAAACATAGTCGAGTACAAAAAAAAATTAACATAATATTAAGTTGCTCATGAAGTCAATCATTAACTATGTTCCGCGTATAAAAATTAATATTAACTACTTTTAAGAATTTAAAATTTTAAGTAGAAGTTGCCAATTTAAAATTTTTTTAATACTGAGAATTGATAATTGTATTTACGGCAATAATTTTACAGCTCTGTCAGTATTCATTAAGACCACGTTCATACTAAAGCAGAAAATGCATTCTACTACAAGGTTTAAGTTTGGTTTGGGAAGTTTCTATAGCGAATTAGACTTACTTTTATAGTTAAAAGTGATAGGAAAACATTAATTCAGACAGCTAAAACAATGAGCGTATGATTTGTGATGCTATAAAAATGTGTGTGAACAAAGTTAAGTTTATCTGATATTAATAGCTGCATAACTAAGTTCTATACTATCAGTGACCGTGAACACTAGTATGTTTTGAAAACCTACTAGTAAAAACGTTATATTCATCATCACTCTAAAATAAATAATAACGGCAGAGTGACATGCGGTTTTGTAGCGTTCCTTTGGTTGACGTCATACAATAAAAAAAAAAAAAGAATAAAGTTGAACTCGTCAGTCAGTTGGAGAGCAGGAGTCGGTTAAACATGACATCATATTTAATGTTGTAGACTCGGCGCGAAGCTTGACGGTTGGTTCCGGTGCGGGCATTCGTTTTCAAGTGACGTCACACCTTAACTCGAGCGCTTAAAGCAACGGCCGGATAGTATCAAGGACGTTGTCTATCACCTCTCGCGCAGTTCGTTACAATTACATACATGTTCACGTAATTTTATTACTTTGTTTAGTTTGCAATTCAACATTTGAACGTTAGAGATTTAATAGTTTCATTCCTTCATGTAAATTGTGTTGTTTGAATAGTATGAGAAAAGAAAAATTGTAATTTGTTAATGTACAAGCAGTTCCGGGCGTGCGACTAATGCCTATTCTTTGTATGTATTGCGTTGTAGTGTTTGTAAAGTGTGTTGTTATAGTTGCAATTGTTACAACTCGTTAATCCGTGGTAATATAACGCCATAACTGAATTAGTGCCAGCCACATTTCTTACATTATCGCACATTAAGTTTATTAAAACGATATTATTTCATATCTTGTGAAAGTGTTGATGCACCAGTAGTTGGCAGGAGCGCCAGTGCAGTTGTCAGTTACTGGTCGTAAAATAACTACTCAGAATATCGCTAGATCTAAACTAACTTGTCGCCCTAAATTCACACACATAACGAAATTGCAGGACAAGTGACTTTATAGTTACTGGCCTTAGGGTGCCGCCTACAACAATCTTTAAAAAAACAATACAGTGTGTTCGTACCCGTTTACCCTGCGAAATTATTCCACATGTTCCCATTGTGCCAATGTACGAAAACATTAACATTTCCAGCAAGGAGAAAATTCCATTCTTAACAGTATATAATTCAGCGCTAAAAGGTTCAGTTCAGAATTGTGGGTATCCTGAAGCCAATTTGGAAAAAAAAAAAAAAACAACAATACCAATCAATAGTTTTTACCAACATTCTGAGCAAAATGTTTTCTCGTATAATGCATATCTGAAGAACAATTTCTGACGCCGAAATCTAGTACATTTAATTGCGAAGCAAGACATGAACGTTAACAAATGCATTGTTCTAGGTAAACATTTGCTCATAAAATTGACAAATATAGTTATCAAGGTTTGCTGTTTTGCAGTTTTTCTATAATGACTTTCAAAAAACTTAGATCTCAATCGAAGAATTCAGCACTTATTTGTCTACCACGCCCTCTTAAGTACCTTCTCGAAGCCCTCAATCATAGCTAATAACGACCTGTCAAGACTGCAGTACTTCAAATGAACTAACCGGACATAAGTGAAACTCAGATAAAAATGTGCACTGAACAATGCTACAAACTTTCAACCAATAAAATTATATGACCACTGCTTACATCCTCATAGTAAAAATGGATACGAGGGAATCTTACACGCTGAGTTAGCGCTTGGTTCGTTGAGGCGATGCGGCATTTGATGCGCTCTTCACGGTCGCCCTTATAGCTCCATCACTTTTGAACCTCTAACTAGCAGGTATACGGTATCCCTAAAAAGGTTTTATGTTCCTAGTGACATAAAGTCTGTTGGCAATAATACTAGTTCATTTTTGTAGGATATTGCATGTTTAGGTACACAGGAGAAACTGTTTTATGGTGGTCAGTAATGACCTCAGCTAAATATTTTGTAATAATCACACTTTTCTGTCTATTCTGCAAAACTTCATTCAGGGCAAGCAAATTTTTTTTGGTAAGTTCCATAAAGACAAAATATTTCGTCGTGACCAATAAACTATTTTTTTTTTTTGTGGGCGAAAAATGTTTTAGATTTGTACCGATATTTGAGAAAAAGAACTTTGAAGACTAGTAAACTAACGGCTTCTGGAAATTGCCTGAATTCTGGCTCATTTAAGAGACGTTAAATTTCTAAACCGCGTATATTTAAGTTACTCTCGCTATTAGGCCACAGTGTTATTATAAACTTCTTACTGATTGTGTATTTATAGCAGACCTGCATGAAATCACTCACTGACTCCCGCACTACATTTAAAACGTACAAGCGGTCACTCGCTGGAGCAACAGCCAATCAACAACTAGCTATGTACGGTACACATATGACTGTGCAGTTGAGCAGAAAGGTGGGTGAACCCACAAAATTCTCGTGCCTTTAATTACGAGGCGAGACCTACGAATTTCACGTTATATTCTGACTGCAGCCAAGACTGCAAGATGTTCGCTACATCGACGTTTTCCATTGGCCAACAACGATGTGGCTTGCAGCGACGAAAGATTTTGATGCAGAATAAAAATTTCCGCACTAAAGTAACTTATCGCATGTGAAGCACTTAAATTCGCAAATGACTAGCGAAGTCTACTTTGTTCATTAATAATGACGCTAATTTTGAACGCCTTGTTATGAAATAAAATATTGCTCCAATCCTGACATTCCATTATGTCATGCTATATTTTAGAACACACATGAACTCTGCTATAGTCGTGTTTAGTGGGAGGTCGCGACCTCAATAAGATAACCTTGCAAACAAATGTAACACTACTATCACTTTGCAATCTCTCATGGAAATTACTTTTAATGATTCATCAGTCGGCCCTACAGAGATGAATCACAAAAGTTCACAGCCATGGAAGAGCGTAAAGCAGCGACAAGAAAAAGAATACTTTCCTAGTTCGATAACCATCGTTAGAACCACTGATTTTTGGCGAGAAGAATTTTGCAACAACTCTTTTCAATTACCTTTATATTCCAAGTCCATTTACAAACATTCGTTCACGTACATGGCCAGCAAGGCTTGGAATGACCTACCGGGAGATTTAAGAAATCTTTCGCACCACACTTTCAGGGAGAAATATAAGTCCTTTCTGCTACAGAACCAGCTACAATAAACAATGATTACAAAAGCCCATACAACTTTTTTTCTTGACATTTTTATTTTTATATATTTTGCCCCCTTATTTTTAGTTTAATATTTGTCTGTTTTACTCAAAATATTGCCATTTTAGTAATTATTTGTTCAATGTAATGTTACAATTATACTTTAAAACCTTGTAACTCTTACAATCATAAGTTTAATGCAATTCTTTTGTAATAATATTGTAATATTCATAATTAATAATTGTTCATTAGTGTGAATAGTTTCAACTACGTACCAATTGTAAACCAGCCTGAGGCTGAATTTGTACGTTATAAAATAAATAAATAAACTTGTTCCACAACCTTTTGTACACACCTGCAGCTTTGCTTCATGGTGATTGGCAGCGTGGTTTTTTTGTAAATATGTCGTTTACTCGAATGTGCCAACGAGAACAAGGTTACTGTGGCTCCACACTTTCGCTATCTGTGAGTAGAGTCCGAAGATGACGAGGGTTAAAAACATCCAATCAATGACCACGAAGCCCAAACGCAATAGTGCCCATAAGTAGATCCATGAACTTTTCGCGGAAATAATTTTGCCTCAGTTTGTTTCAGTGCCTTATGAACACATCCGTAGTTCTACTTATTTGTCAGTTATTGGATGTTCTTACTGTTACGTGTCTTGGGATTTAATCCGCAAATCACAGATGTGTGGGGGACAGTGGTGGTCGAGGTGTCAGACCTCTCGCCTCCCTCCAAGGCGATCCGGGTTAGTTTCCCAGCGGGGTCGGTCTCCGGATTTTCGCATGTGAGAATCGTGTCGGACGATGCTGTTGGTCGGCGGGTTTTCTCTGGGATCTCCCACTTCCCCCGTCCTTTCATTCCGGCTCTGCTCCATACTTACTTCATGTCATCCCTCACCAGCGCTGAAGACATCGATGTTAAGTGCTGACCAAAATCTCTCACTCACTCACCCGACGTGTGGTGTTGCAGTAGTATATTCTGATTGGCGCAGTCTAATAAGAGATGTCACTTCACAAACACTCGCTGCCATTAATCGTGAAGCACAGCTGCAGATGTGAACATAAGGCGCTGAAACAAATTTGGGCAATATTCTTTTAGCGAAAAGTTCATGGCCCTACACATAAAGGGTTACCAGATGTCAGTGGCCCTAACCATCATGTTGAAATCCATTGTTCTATGTATAATCAATCCCCGTTTATTCGTTGTCCGCAGTTCCAGTGAGTGTCAGCTAATGAGCAAGTTGTCGGGGCTTGAGTATATATAGGACATTGGATTCTAACGTGCAGGTCATATTCCCTACTAATTTTTCATTCCCTTAGACAATAGTAATGTTAACTTTATTAACCGTATTGCAATCTTTACTGGAGACGATTATGAACGAATATGAACCCCTGAAGTGAGTATGGTGGCATAACTCGCTGGTTGTACATAATATTTAGGAATCAAAATTGAAACAGTTGGTAGGATACCGAACTCAGTCACACACGCCAGCAAAATGGCTTCCCTGGCCAGCAGCATGGCGGATACACCTACCACCAATCAGCGCAAAGCGGCTGCCCTACTAGCCGGCAGCCAGGTAAATTGGAAACATGCCGTAACATGCTTAAACCAAACAGACACGGAACGTGCATTAACAAACTCGGACAGCCAATAAGCGGCGAAGTTCGCACGTATCAAACGAGCTTCCACATCATTTCATGTCTGCATTACTACACAGTCTTTTCTGCAACTCGAAGGAAATAATTCGCCAATCAGCAACAGCCAAAGAATACGTAGGTAAGAGCCCTGACCAATAGGGAATTTCCTACACAGTAAAAAAAAATTGTACATTTGCAAGGAAAATCTTGTAAACTAATATCAGAACATTATCAGTCAGGTAATAAATGTCAGAGGTCCGAAACCTTTTAAAGTGGTTATAAATATTGTAAACACCTTTAGGAACTAGTAAAATAAATGGTAATGAGTAAATTTTTCGATCTGGAACAAAATAAACATTGAAGACCAAACAAATTTTACAAAACATTTCGTAATTTTACAAAAAAAAATATTGTAAAGTGAACCAAATATTAGCAGTAAATATAGAATTTGTATTTGTAGATATACAGAAATGTTTGTAAATATACAAAGTAATTTGTAAAAGTACAAGTTTTTTTGTAAATATAACAAACATTTTTTGTAGGGTTACAAAAAACTTTTTTGGAAACATGTTTCCAAAAAACCTTTTTGTAAAAGTACAAAAAATTTTTTGTTGTGTACAGAATCCCGTTGTTAAGTAGACAGAAGAAACGTTTTAAGAGACTGCTGCAACTATTATCTACCCTGAAAAAACATACGATTTTGCGTGGTATTAGCATATATAATATAAGTTCTAAAGTGGGTTTAAATTTTCTGTATACGGTAGTGAAAATGGTGAGATAAAAGTTTCACTGAAAATTTACTTTAGAATATTATTTATTTAGATTTATCAAGATATTTATACATTTTTGTTTACTTCCAGTCAGTAATTCCGGTACTAAACAATAAGTTTCTTTTTTTATTTTTAAAAAATAGTTTTTAAATTTATTGTATAGATTGCGTTTCTTGTAAAAGACAAATAAGAAACCAGTTTTTTTCCTTTTATTTACATCTGTAAATTTGGTAACTAGGAATAAAGTCCTGTCTTGTTTAATGTTTAGTTGTCACAGAAACACGGTCGATAGCGTGTGGTTGATTAAATCTTCGTATAATATTAATGCATTCTATCATTTTGCTTCCATATGGGTGCCGCATGAGAAGTTAGTGCAGTTGCGTTTCTACGCGTCAACGCCCTCGCTTTTCCGAAAAGTAATCTTGGTTACGCCTCGTAAAAAGTAAACGGTCCTGGGATTACGTGAAAGCGTATTTAAAAAAAAAAAAAACTTCAGTTATAGTTAAACACAATGTGTAAGGATGGTGATTAATAGCTGGGAAAATTGACTTTTCTGGGGAGGGGGGGGAGGAGGTTAATTTATTTCTGACGCTTTTCTTTCGTTAGTGATGAGACGCTATTGGTTGTGCCAATGGTAAATATCGTGCGCTATGGCACAGACTAAATTGTAATACAGACGTGAAATGACGTGGCGGCTCGTTTGATGAGAACGAACCCCGCCGCTTATTGGCTGCCCGAGACTGTTGAAGCCAGCCCCGTGTATGTTTGGCTCCTGCATGTTACAGTAAGTTTCCTATTGGCCTGGCTGCCGGTTAGCAGGGTAGCCGCCTTACGCTGATTGGCAGAATGGGTTTCCGCCATGTTGCTGGCCAGGAAAGCCATTTTGATGGCGTGTGTGACTGAGTTCGCCGCTCTGCCGGCTATTTCACTTCTGTATTCCCACTTATTCTGTGGCTATGGCTGAAAGTCTGTGATTAAAATGTACTTAAACAGCTTTCAACGTCATATTATTAGTAGGGACTGGAAAATTTTGCGAATTAATTACCTGTAGGATAGAATCCATTGTACTACGCATGCTCAAGCCCCGACTATTTTTCCACCTGTTGCTACTCAGTATAACAGCTGGCAATGAACGAATAGACAGGGCTTGAGCATGCATAGTACAATGGATTCTGGCCTAAAGGGCATTGAATTCGCGAAATTTTCCAGCCCCTAATTATTAGGGACACCTTTTTTTTTTTTTCGCGGAATTCGATATTGCTCCAGTTTGTTTCAATGACTTACGTGCACATCTGCAATTCTGCTTCATGGTTATTGGTAGCGTGTCTATGAAGAGCCGCATATCATTTGACCGAGCCAATTGCAATAACGTTCCTTAACACACGTCTGTGATTTGCCAGTTATTACAAAGGCTCGTGAGAGTTTAAATAACCAATCACTGACCACGATGCAGAACTGCAGATGTGCACGTAAGGTACCGAAACAAAGTGGGGCAATTTTTTTTTTGCGAAAAACAGGGGTCGCTACGTTTTATAAGAGGCTATGGTTTTTGGTGAAAAGAATTATGCAACAATTTTTTTCAATGCCTCACGTTCACATCTGCAGCTCTGGCACGTAGTGAGCATTCGTGTAGAGGCGTCACTCATTTGACTGAGCCAATGAGAATATCGTCACTGCGACACCACCCGTCTACGATTTGCGGGTAGATCCCAAATATGTTGAGAGTTAAAAACAACCAATCACGGACCATGAAGTAGAGCTGCAGATGTGAGACACTGAAACAAAATTTTGCATAATTCTTTTCACCAAAAATCATTGCCTCTTCTTATTATCGTAGTACAATAATACATGATGTACTGTCCATGATAGAAACGAGCGGCCCTGGAGATGGAGCAGGACTGACGTTGGAGAATTACTGGGTAAACTGGTTTAAGTAACAGTCGTTTATTAATACCGTAAACCGTGGTCACTTTGTCCATTTTTTGGGTTACTTTTACCAGTGTAAAAATTAATTTTGGGAACTTTTAGTAACTAAACAGTTAATTGGAACCTAGCATATAAAAGAATTCCTTTTGATGCAAATAGTTGATGCTTGATAGTATGTCAGAATTTTGAGTGGACAAAATTACGCCACATTGTCAAAGTAACCCGGTTTACGGTACATAGACAAAGAAGTAGTCATGCGTGAGGACATCAACGAAGTGTTATAACGTTAAAGAATCAGGTTTCCGCATTGCTTCCACACTGTTAGAAATATTACCGTTAAATTACGGAAAAGTAGCCTACAGGCAAAAAGTTACATAGAAATCTTCGTAAAGTAACGGACACTCAGTTTTTCTTGATAACGAAACCCTCCGTAAAATTACGGACAATCCGTTTTCCGCAAAAAATATTTAATTTATTTACGTTACATTCTCTCAATTTTCCATAAATACGACACACTCTTATTTCCTATGTTTTCCCAAGATTTTAACATACCATTTAGTAGTCTAAAAATATTTCCGAATTTGCTGTGGATCGAACTTACGGCCGTATGATTACCAGGCAGACGGTCTAAGCGCTATACCACAGTTACAAAGTAGTCACTTTTTTTTAATGTTTGGTGCAGTGGCGAGGCGGTAGCTGCCGCATCATCACTGCACCGAACACTCCTCCCTTTAATGTGACTTATTTATGCAACCCCGAGTAAATGTCGTGAAACCATTGTAGAGAGAAAAATTTTTGAGGCAAATTGGACAAACACAAATTTGACACCCAGCCAGGCCTGGGAATCGAACCCAAAACCCGTCATATCAGAGTCGGTCGCTCAATCAACTGAGCCACGGGGGGGTCGGCGCTAAGCAAATTTAATATAGCAGTAAGAGACCAAACTTATAAGACGCAACTTTTGTATCTGACATCCTGATTTTACAGAACTTCTTTAGTATCATTATAAGAAAAATATTTTATTGTATAGAAATAAAAAACTTTGAAGTTGCATACCCGCTCGACATCTCTTCTTTTCGCGGCAAAGTATGGACAACCAGGAAGCCACACTTAGCTTCTATTATCTTAGCTTGTCTTGTCTTCTTTTCGTATCGCACCAGTGTGAATCCACATTAACTCCAGTAGTCATAGTAATCATTAGTACCACATTTTAAAAAAATAAACACTATAAAATACGCTTTAAAATAGTAGAAATGTAATTCCACGAATTTATGGAAAGTTACAATTTGGACCAGATTTAGTAAACAAAATATAGTGGAAACCACTTCCGTCTAATCACAGTATTTTTCTGTAAATATTTCCGTGAATTAACGGAAATTTTTAACAGTGCAGGGCAGCTAGTTTCTGTCACGGACAAGTAGGTTACACAAACTTGAAGCATGCACAGGCAAAATTATTCTTGCTATTTCCCCAAGCTCTAATAATGCGTGTACTAGACACTTTAATGCTAATATTTTTCCTATTCAACAAATTATTCCTAATATCACCAATGCAAAAGATATTTTTTTTTGATCGTGCAATGCCGATTAGCAGTCTAGGACGAAATTTTAAGCGACTGGTGGGGAAAGGAATATTTCACAAGTTAAGTATAACCTGCATGTTAAATCCAATTTCCTATGTACGCTCAAGCTCCGAAAATATGTCCGTTTGGCACTACTCAATGGAACAGTGGACAATAAACTAATACGCGGGACTTAAGTATGCCTAGGACAATGGATTGCAGCATGCATGTCATTGAACTAAATAAATTTTTCTTCCACGCGCGCGGTTACAGACTAAATAGTAATACATAGGGACCCTGTTTTTCGCAAAAAGAATTTCGTCTCAGTTTGTTTCAGTACCTCATGTACACATCTACAATTCTGCTTCCTGATTTTTGGCTGCGTGTCTATGTGAAGAGCCGTATTCCATTTGACTGAGCCAATTACAGTAACGTTCTTGAAACACTACACGTCTGAGACTTTCCGGTAGGATGCCAAGGCTTGTGAGAGTTATTATAGCCAATCACTGGCCACGAAGTAGAACTGCAGACGTGCACGTAAGGCACTGAATCAAAGAGGGGCAAAAGATTTTCTCGCGAAAAACAGGGTTCTCTAGTAATTCAGACGTGAAATTACGTGGCGAGTGAACTTCGCAGCTTATTGGCTACCCGTAGCTGTGACCTTGTATGTTTGGCTCCTGCATGTTACAGCAGGTTTCCTATTGGCTTGGATGCCGGCTAGCAGAGCAGCAACCTTACGCTGAATGGCCGTAGGTGTTTCCGCCATCTCGCTGGCCAAGGAAGCCATTTTGCCGGCGTGTGTGTTTGAGTTCGCCTTTCTACTGGCTATTTCACGTTTGTATACCTAAATATTCTGTGGCGCTGTCGGGTTTAGATATCCATCCTTAAAGGGCACCAGCCTGTATAAAAGTTTGTCCCTCAGGCTTTAGTGTCGCTGCCGCGTCTAACTGCAGAGTGCGTTCTTGTGTTCGAGGGACGGCCAAACACACTCCGGACGGCGCTGTCGTCAAATGTCGCGGCGGCGAAGTGTGTTTACACAGGCCGGTTGTCGTCGAAGGTTACGTTTCTGCCCCAACTGCTGTTAGAACCGTGTAAAGCCATCTGAAGTGCTCTCTGATGGAGACCGCAACGACAATACCGCTACTCATGCTTTTACTTCCATCACTTCCTAGCTCGTTTCGTAAATTTAGAACCCCGAAATTTCCCACTTTTTCTTTGTATCGTTCTTGTTTCTTAAGGGGCGAAGTGTTAGACAATTTTATTTGCATTATCAGTTTTTTCAGCAAAAAATAGAGCCCAAGATTTTTCGCGAAAAGTATTCTGCAAAAGTTGGCTTCAATGCCTTGTAGGGCCCAGTAGTTTTGGCGAAAAGATTTTTGCCCCACTTTGTTTCAGTGTCTTACGTGCACACCTGCAGCTCAACTTCATGATTATTGGCAGAGTGTTTTTCTGCAGAGTTATTTTTCATTCGACTGTGCCAATCATAATTGGAAATTTTTTTTCTGCAAATTGGTTATTAATTTGACTGTTCCAATCAGTACATGGATAACTGCGACACAAGACGTCTGTGATTTGCAAGTTTAACCTCCAGACGTTGTATGTTAAGGTATCCAATCACTGACCACAAAGCAGAGATGCAGGTTTGCTCGTAAAGCACTGAAACATAGTGCTGCAAAAATCATTTCGCAAAAACTACCGATCCATAATTATTGCACAGACGTGGCTCATTTGACTGTGCCACAAGGAACAAGGTTATTGCGACACCAGACGTCTGTGATTTTCTGGCAGAACCCCAGAAGTTGAGAGTTAAAAACAGCCAATCATTGACCATGAAGCAGGGCTGCATATGTGCACAGAAGGCATTCAACAAACTGTTGAAGAATTAATTATTTTCGCCAAACATCATGGACTGTAACCATTATATTTATTCAAATTGTACTATCAAAACTTTTTCTTCGACAAAGCACAGTATTCTTGGTAAACTGATTGACGTAAATAATGATGGCACTGTCATTAATTTTTCACGCAGAATCATTGCAACAAACATATAGGTTAGCTTTTAATGATTCTCTTGCAATTATTCTGCTTGACATATTAATGACATTCCACCATTATTTATGTCAAGCAGTTTTACTTGAATATATCCTATGTTTCGTGGTTATTGCCATCATGTCTTTGTGAATTGTTGGCTCTCGTTTTACTGCCCCAGTCAAATTAAGGTAACTGCAACATCACACTTCTGTAGCATGCCGGTATAACCCAATCCGATCATTAATTATGAATGGGGACCGGAAATATTCGCGTTTTCTTTTAGGAACACGGTATAATTCCAACTACTATAAGTTCGTGTTGATTTCGCAACCGGCCCTCGACACTTGTGACAGTTTCTGGAAGTCGCCGGGCTGATAACAAAATATTAACTATATGAAGGCCCAGATCACTGTGTTAACGAAAAACTAATGTGCTTGCTTGAGTACACACATATTCTTGGAGGCCAGCCTACAGGCACAGAATATTCAGGCATACAGAAGTGAAACAGCAGGTAGGACAGCGAACTCAGTCACACACGCCAGCAAAATGGCTTCCCTGGCCAGAAAGATGGCGGAGACACCTACCGCCAATCAGCGTAAGGCGGCTACCCTGCTAGCCGGCAGCCAGGCCAACAGGAAACCTGCCGTAACATGCAGGAGCCAAACATACACGGGGCTGATATCAGCAACCTCGGGCAGCCAATAAGCGGCCAAGTTCGCCCGTATCAAACGAGCCGCCATGCCATTTCACGTCTGTATTACTATTTAGTCTGTGCTACAGGTCGGTGAACTTGTGAATTTTTCTGGTCTCTAATTATGAAGCAGAACTGCATACGTGCATGTCAGGCACTGAAACAAACTGGGGCAAAATAAATAATATTCGCGAAAACTTCATGGCCCTGCTTCTGTAGACACTTGCCCCTCTGCCTCGAGGTTATCGGTAGCGTGCCATAGCGCAGCGGAGTAGCTTGTTTGACTGCGCCAATCGCAGTAAGGTTACTAAGACGTCTAGGACAGGTGGATGCCCCAAACCATGTGAAAGTTAAAATATCCAATCTCTGATCATGAAATACAGCTGCAGATGTCCACGCGAGGCACTGAAACAAGTGGGTAGAAAAATCATTTCGCGAAAATTCAGGGTCTCTGCTGACTACTGATTCCAGGTTTTACTACATTTACTAGGAAGCTGTGGTTCGTTTTAAAAGTTATTGTGCCAATATGCCTTCCAAAACCATGCTGTTTTTACAACATACATGTTTGGATGTCAATTATCCGACACGTATTAGTTGTGTACAATAACATCTCAGATAAGTAATTTTACTGCGTAAAATGAAGTGTCCTGATACACTCATTCACTCATTAACGCACAGCCCAAACCGCTGGACCTAGAACCATGAAATTTTGAAGAAAGCTTCCCCTTAGCCCGTAGGCACCCACTAAGAATGGATTTTTCGAAATTAGTTAAATAAGGGGGTGAAAAGGGGTTAAATTTGTTTTCAAAGAATACCTGATATCTTATTAACCGGGAAAGCTATATTAATTTCTTTAACTTCATAATAATGCCCGAAGAAATGCTTATTTGCGAAGTTTTCGATTTTGCGAAATTCGAAAATTAAAAGGATGAAAAGCCATCAAATGTGATTTTCTTTAATCCGTGATTTCTTCTAAACCATTTCAGATAGTGACGTGATTATTTCTTTAAAATGATGCTTAGGTAAATAGCAAAAAACTGTTTTTTTTTTTTTTTAATTTTTCGAAATTCGTCCTTAAAACCTCTTATAAAAATAAAACGTGTTTTTAACTAATCCCACTTATTTCCTAAACCAGTGGAAACATTGAAATGGTTTTTGCTGTAAAATAAATCTTACGTAAATTAAAAAAAGTAGTTTCAGAATTTCTCGAAGTTCGTCCTTGAATGCTGTTAAAAATATTATGTGATTTCAAATAATCACCTATACCGCTTATACCCGTTGAGATATCGAGATAATTTTTATAAGAATGAAGCTTATATAAATATCAACAAACCAAATTCAGGATTTTATGAAATTTGAAAATTAAGGATGTTAAGAGCAGTAAAATGTTACCGTCTCCCAAAAAAAAGTGAATTATCACGGAGAAATAATTCAATATTTGTTTCTTTTTTCCAAACCTACTCATAAATTAAACCTCTTTGAACTGTAGCTTGTACATACCGAATAAGTATCACGGCCTGCCTTTAAACATTCACTCAGGTATTGCGTAAAGTTTGTTGTGTGGGAGTGGTGGGGTTACGGGTTCATGTCCCTGCAAGACTTTGCGATGGGAATTACTATGACATCATACGAGCATATTGCGCGCGCACTTTACACTGAGCTGAGACAATTTATAGTTCACTGTTATTGAGTTCGCTAGCTGTTAAATGCATTCATCACACATTTTATCTAGAGTTACTGTTTACATTACATAATTTCACGCGGGCAAAGCCGCAGCCAGCCAGGTAGTACTGTGATAAAAATCAATAAATGGCCATCGCTCACAAATTATTAACCAATGATAAACGAAATACACGAAAGTTAATGAGATTTTTAAATGTTTGTTGCAATGGGAGTTTACAATTAAGTTTTATTGGATTGTTGACATACGCCATTGCTCATGTTTAACTGATCAAACCTGTGTTGAATGACAAGGTACGAAAACGAACAAGAAAAAAAACAAATATAAAACGCACACAAATATATAATATAATATATATTTTTGTTTACGTTTTATATATATATTTTTTCGTACTTTGTCATTCAACACAGGTTTGATCAGCTAAACATGAGCAATGGCATATGTCCACAACCCAATAAAATTTAATGAAAGTCAATATTCCCTTATAAAACTCTCAACTGTTCTGTTAATATAAAAACTGCCACTATTAGAAATTAAATGAAAACTGGATGAACGAAATGCACAAAAAACATGTAAGCTCATCAAGTAGCTAGCATATGTGTTCTACGGTTGATGAAATTTGGAAATCTATTTCTTCAGAAGTGACATACTTTGTTAAAATATTGAAATGGCAACCATTAAGAAAATATTAACACAGGAGAAACAAAATTTTGTCTGTTCGAATAATTGTTGTGAAATGTAAAAGAATTAAGTCGTAAATGTATAGTTATTATTTCCAAGAATAAAAAATAATAAACATTTAGATATATGTGCATACTTCCAAGTGTTTACTGTAAGGATTAAAATTTTTTGTAAACTTTAAAAAAATTGGAAACTAGTTTACAAAGAATTTTACTTGTTAAAGTTTTTTTTTACTGTGAACTACTTAAATACCACATTTTGTGTAGGTCACTAAATTGCATTTCCACAGTCAAAACTATCTTACAATTTCATGTAATCTTTCTTATTGCAGAACAACTTGTTTACAAGAACGTCTAAGTAATTTTTGTTGACTTGTTTTTGTACATCATGTACTGATTAAAGGTGCAACCGGTCTTCGTCGTCGCTGTGTGCTTATTAATAAAATACACACCATGCGCAAACATTTTGTATGCTACATAAAACGTAAATAATTGTTACACGTCAGACCAACAAGTCTATACGTACTTCATATTTATATGTAACCTAGGACAAGTTATCTCGCTTAAATATACGTCTTCAGAAGTTATGATTTCTGATGTTCTCGCACGCGAACAATTTCCTAACTCGTCACCCTACAAATTTAAAACTTAAAATCCCGCCCAGGTGAATCACAGACTAGAAAACTGCCTTCCGGCTGAAGACCTTGCGCATAGAGGCGAATAGCTAAGTAATGAATGAGCGAAATTCGGCCGTAAGTCCCCGTACTTTTTCCATTACACGACCGGTCTAAATAGCCACAGACAGATAGAACGTTTTTCTAGAGAACGGTTTTTACATGATATTAGCGAAAGCTTACATTTAAATCCACGCAAATCTAGCTTGCTGTTGATTAAATAACGGCAATTCATTGTTCTACGAATTTTCATCAAAGCTGATCACACAGGATGCACGGCAAGATATAAAAAGGTAAAACCTTTTCAGTAAATACTTAAAACGAGTTTTTAAAAATTTCTACGAATTCGCAAACAATCCAACCGGAATTTACGTAAATACTCTTCAACTTATCCACCTTTTGGTCACTTTACAGTATACCGCCAAATGATAACATTTTGAAACGAACAATCAATACAAATTAAAACTTGTAAATATAATTTATTTTCTAAGTGACGATGGTTTACATTTTACATTATCTCAGGAAACAAACAAGTTGATAATTAGTGTTTGACATACTGGAACGAAGATAGCCAAACATATTTTCTGAGGAGAATGTTCTTACTTTGTGAAAATTTCCTTATATTTATAAATACTTAAACACCTAGTACGTACTTGAAATTAGTACATTTATATGGCTTTTCAGATATTCAGGCAAGTAACGGAAGAATTTTGCAAAAGACTAGCAATTAGGATTTACATTAATGAAACGAGTTTTACTGAGACCAAAACCTAAGGGTTACACATTAAATCTTCGAGAGGGAAAGACGAATATGGAACAACGGAGAGTGAGTGGAGAACTACGGAAGGACAAACTGAAATAAATCAAATTTGAAATTTTGTAAGAGACAGAAACAAAGATAAGAGAACATACTTATGACGGAAGAAGCCATCATGCTGGCTGGCAATGCACTAATTACACATGAGATAAGCAGAGGTGGTTTATAAATTTATTTACTACGTAGTCGTCATAAAATTCGCTCAAAAAATCACACATAAAATAACAAATAAAACGTATATTGAAATGAATTGCTCATAATTGTGAATCAAAATGGATGACCTTTTTTTTTTTTAAATACGAATGAGAATATGATCAGACTAGGTAGAAAGAAATACATGCCAATTACAAAGTAAATTAAAACATTTACTTATATCTGCGGATTTTATGTAACTACTGGTCGAAGTAAAGAAGAAGTAGATAATAATGTCGTCACATTTGATAAATATTACAAGAACTCCCTACTTATGCGTTTAAAAATAACTTAGTTACCGAACAATCAAAGGAAAGGTAAAGTAAGTGAATTCGTGCCTGTTAATTTGCGGTGCATGACACTTTAATTTCTTGCTGCAGTTGTTCTTTTAATAACTCAGTAATTGTGTTATAGTTTCCATCTTGTCGTTAAATATTTATTTCAAAAGTGTTGTTTAGCACGTCTTTGTAATTTAATTTTAGAACCAAGCGGTTGTGCTTCAAATGGAAATTTTATTAGCAATAAATAAGACTGATGATTCAAAATAAATATCACTGATGGCGAGTTCCTTATCATTTGTGGCTGTTCTATGAAATACTAATACACACATAAAATAACATTATATTTAAGTCATTACATGCTTAGAATTATTTTATAAATAGGCACATGTATATGTAGCAATATGTTGGACGTTTGGAAAAACAGTGATAAAATTAGTTTAACGAGTTTACTCACAAATAGAAACTTAGTATTAAATAACCGGTAAGCATTGTGGAAAACTAGTTCGCATGACGTAATCACTTAATTATATATAGCAATTGTAAAACCTACTTTAATATAGGTTGTATGTTAATTGAGAAGATATATGAAATGTATTTTTATGTTTCAGTCTACATTGTATTATTACACCACTTGTAATAAATAACCTCGTTATTTACGTCAAGTTAACAACTAACTGTCTTTTATCTAATAAACGGTTTTGTGAAATTTTTTTAAACTAGACATTTAACTGGCATGAAGATTATTTCCATTTTGTTGTTGAAAAATATGATTTAGAGAGTTTATGTACCGATTAATATACATTACCGATATTACTTATCCTGAAACAAATTTAGCGAAATGGAAAATAGATTTTCCTTTTTAAAACAATACGCTGGAATCAATGCAGATAATATCCCCTTTGGTTAACACTTACCGTCATTGCATTCAGTATGTAGTATGATTCAATAGGAAGAAAATGTTTTGACCCAATCGTATTCAGGAAAAATAACAATTGTTTTATTGTAAGGGACCGGTAGTTTTAGTGAAAATATTTTTGCAGTGGAACTAGGCCTACTATGTTTCAATGCCTTACGTGCACATATTCATGGTTATTGACTGTGCGGCTTTGTACAGGATGTGTTTATATTTAGCTGTGCCAATCAGAACAATGTTAGCTGCTAAATCAAACGTCTGTGATTATCGGATAGAAGCCCAAGACGCTGGGAGATGAAATATCCAATCACTGACCACGAATCAGAGAGACAGGTGTGTATGTACAGACACTGAATCTGTTTAGTAACTATTCATCTGTGATGATTTGGACGCACACTGATTTGACAAATCGTCGCGGCTTCCTAGTGAGTGTGTATTCTATCTTATGAATAAAGTTACTGTGCTCGATCTTCCGGTGTGATTTCATATATACGCTGTTGAATTCGCAACATTTTTTGGTCCTTCCTCGGGCAGGAAATTTCCGTGCATGTAGATTAGCGATAATGTGTTCTTGAACCTTTCGTTTTATGTACTGTCTGTTTTCATAAATCTTTTCGAAGTGTGATAACGAACTTCCTTTGTGTTGAACTTTCTACCCGTGTCTTCGTCGTCGGTGAGAGTGGTAAATTATGTCACGTCTCGTCACGATTCAATATTATTTTGTGTGGAAGAAGGATTTATTCTGTTTGTTTCGACTTGATTGTTCTCTTATTTAATTATGGTTCAGCAGACCTAGTCTCATTTACATTACCATATTATTTGTTTATGCTTTTGTTGCGGAAAGTAAACTTTTTTCTTAATCTTTCTGATTTTAGTTAGTTATTCTCAACAATTATCTGTTTGTAATATAATGCATGACCCTGTTATGTAGAGTTGTGTGTGTTTACCGCAGATATTTTGTCCAGGTTATATATTTGTTTAATTACAACTGAAATGAATTTTAAAGCATTTGTGTTGAAATTTAAGTATCACGAAGCTAAGTCACCAGAAAGTCAATTCGTTGACGGAAGTAGACTTAGAGAAAATCACTACTGATAAGCTAAATAAGCTTAAATTTTTCCTTCAACAGCTGAATTATGTTGATGTAACAGTAAATGATTTAGCAACACAATTAGTGCAGAATGAGTCACCACCAGATGATTTTGACGGAACTTCGTTGTTCGATTTGCAAAACAATTTCTTGTTGGTACTGTCTAATATCAAGTCTGTACTGAGTTCTGTCCTCAGTTCTGTTCCCACGTATCATTAACAACCTTTAACCACCAAATATGCTTCTGTATGGAACGTAATTCGACCAAATTAAATCTACTCACACTCACAGGCAAGTGGGAGGACTGACCTACGGTACATACTTACATCAAGCAACAATTCACGAGAACCGTGCGTTATCTGATTTGGAAATATTTCAGTACCTGGTTAGTAGTTTGAAGGGCGATGCTGCCCATTTAATCCAAACCTATCGAAAATTATAATATTGCGTGGGGGTTTCTTTTGTCACAGTTTCAGAATAAAAGAAAACTTACAACCCTGCAAGTTAATAGAATCCTCGAGTCACTGTATCAGAATAAAATAAGCATTCAACCTTTTGCATTAATAGAATCCTCGAGTAGGGTGCTGTAAGTTCCTTTAATCATAAGTAGAGATTATGGTTTATCGCGGGAAAACTAGACTGTTTGTTAAGCTTCAAAGTACGTTCAGCTTATGAAAAGAGGACTGGCTTTCGCTTGTACGTAGAGCTGTTTTCCTATTTGACTGAGGCAATAAGAATCCCGCTTTTGTAACATTCAATTCATGTTATTGGTCTGCAGACAGCTACGTTGTGTTAGTGTTTTCAAGGCTATGTTGGCGCAAAGATTTTCGTGGTGTACCATAATCTGTAATCATAAGTCAATACGCAGTTTTGTTCAAACATTCAATAAATATGGTAGGGAAATAGAAGTACTTGGGTACAAACTAACTGGGAATAACCATGTTCTATCAACTATTTTATGAAAAAAAAAAAATACTTGATCAAAAATTGCGTATACTGTTCGAGAAATGTCGTGGTCAGGCCAGGATGTCCTTCCGTAAAATTCTGAGCTGGTGAAATTCTTGCAGTCTGAAACTTCAACTACTGATAGTGTCCAAGATGTGGGAAAACGAAATTCGTGACCACAACCATTGAAAAGGTTTCATTAGGTCCCTCAATATGAGAAAATACACCAGCCCAAAGGGTAGTTTTGTGTCAAACTCTGAATTGAATTTAAGAGAACCATGTGTCATATAACAACTCCTTCCGTGCATTTATGTCCAGATTTTATTCAAGCTACCCCGTCAAAGGATATGCAACTCTGAGGACAAAGAGAAACTGCTACAATTGTTAGGCACGTCTTATCTTACAGGTTGACATCCTACTCGTCCTTTAGTTCTTGTATGAAATGTAACCGAAGACAACATACCTTGCTATAGTCAAATCATGCCCGTAAAATCACACCTGGTAAATCATGAACGTCTGATATTAGTTAGTCGAAAGCATCCGTTTGTGGGCGTGTCCGCTCTTAAGCATAAAACCTTAATATTGCTGGCTACTACCTTAGTTAAAGTGCATGGTGCTGATATTAATACCTAAGGTTAATTCTACTACATATTAGAAAGAACGGTGTCATAAGTATGTCACAGGGAACATTTCTGCCGCTTGAGCGCTGGTATCGGTAGTGCACCAAACTGACCAATCACAGAACTTTCCTGAATTTTAGGTTGCATTAAGTTGATAATTTAAAACGCGTAAGCGGTAGGGCTAGAAAAAATTCGTGAGTTCAATGATCTGCATGCTATAATCCAATATCCTATGTATATTCAAGTCCCGTATATTCTTTCATTGTCTGTTGTCTGAATCAGTAGCAGGTAATGGACAAATGGTAGGGCTTCGCTATACACAGGATAATTGATTAGCATGTTGTTCGTTGATCTCGCGAAATATTCCTAGCCTTAGTAATCGCGGTTTCTATTCACTTTAAAATTAAATCAAATGACTTCTGTCATTTCCAAGTTTATTTAAATTTAATTTTACTACTGTTTCGTATTTATCTGGTGCATTAGCGATAGCAGCGAAACTAATGGTAGATATTTTCCCTGTACCAAGCTCTGCCATAAGAAAACGTGCATTCTTTCTAGCCTGTAGTAGAATTAACCTAAGTAAGATCCATATAGTGAGTTGATGTACAAACATAATTTATCTCTGACACAGCAGGTCAGGTTTTACTCTATCCTTACAGCAACGTTTCTGAGACGGTTATTGGCCGGTCACGCAGTAGTGTGCGAATCAAGGGCACTGTAACTTGCAAGATCGGATCAGTTGTAGAACCCTTATACAGTATTCATCATTCTCTTCTGGTTGCGTCAAAGATTACAAACCTTCTACCACCGTCGCACACTTGGATCTATGTGTTAAGATAATGTTAGGTTATTTTCCTTTCGTAGATCCTTACTTTGACAAGCCAACAAATATTGACATCCTTCTGGGTGAGATTAGTCTGAGCGGACCTGTTGAACTTGGTCAACATCTGCCAGTCGTATTGGAGTCAAACTTAGGGGTGGACACATTCGAAGCCTATAATAGTGGAAGCGATAAGGACGACATCGCACGGTCTACCCTAGCCTCCAGACGCAAGTCGATGAACTGGTATGCAGTCTTCTCGTTGATAACTAGCATGTATAAAACCTTCAATGATAACCGCATCATTTTATGACTTAATATTTTAGATAAAGTTGTTTTATACCTGACTACATCGTTTTGATTATTCAGAACGAAAATGATTGTATCTGAAAATAAACGACGCAATACACATTTTCGCCACTTTCGTCAGCAGAAAAAAACTGCATACCTTAAAGGAAGACCTGAAAAGAGTATACGCATGTAATGTTCATTGGTTGGGAATTTAAAGTAGACATTACTCATGTGTAGAGATGATGGTTTACTGCGGGAAACTTGACTGTTTGCTGGGTTTCAACGCACGTTCAGCTTACCTGAAGATTACTGGTTTTCGCTTGTACGTGAACCTTTTTGCCCTATTTGACTGAGCCAATAAGAATACCGCTATGGTAATATTTGCTGCCAGTTGTTAGTCTGCAGACAGCTACGTTTTGTCACCCGTGTTATCACCCAATCATATGTGTTGCAGTTGACTGAGCGTTTTCAAGGGCATGTTAGCACAAAACATTTTCGAGATATACC
>PNEQ01054487.1:32241-54390 GCA_003012365.1 Medauroidea extradentata
TTGAAAACACTGACACAACGTAGCTGTCTGCAGACCAATAACATGCATTAAATATTAAAATAGTGGCATTCTTATTGGCTCAGTCAAATAGGGCAGTAGCTCCACGTACAAGGAAAAGCCAGTAATCTTTTGATAAGTTGAACGTATGTTGAAGCCTAGCAAATAGTCAAGTTTTTCCGCGATAAACCATCATCTCTAACCATCACCTCTACATATGACTTATTCAAAAATGTTGATGTGCGGTATAATAACAGGACACCAAGATGAATATAAAAAAGAAAATCTCAGTGCTGGGCTCTCGCACAGAGTTAGGCTAGGACGAGGGACACATGACGCAAAGCTGCGTCTTAAATTCTCACGCCGGAATGAAATGGGCACGGCAGAAGCAAACAACTGTTGCGACACTAAAAATACAAGATGTCCGCCAGTCGGCACCGACGTTTCTGTGACATCAGCCCGACAAAGTCACGGTCGCGAGGAGGATATCGATTAGAAATTATTTCGATTTTATTCGAGTCAAAGTTTAATTTTTAGCCGAAATGTTGATGGAGCTTGAGAGGCGGTAGTAAGTTGCGTTAATTTATTTTAAATCATAGATTATAGTTGGTTAGCATTAGAGAATCAAAACCTATTTAAGCAAACTTGTAATAGCGCTTACTTTAACTGAATGCTGGTGGGGATTTAAAATACATTACAAATAAACGAAAAAACATTAAATACTGTAAACATCTGTGGTTGTCGTGTTACTGTGTAATGGAAATTAACCTTAATTATATGTTTTTTGTTGCCCGGCAACTAAGCTAGTGTTCGCAGTAACGAGAAATATTAATGTGCAGAGCCGCGATTTTATGGCGAAAAGATTTTTGCAACATTTGGTTTCGATGCGTCATGTGCACACTTGCAGCTCTGCTACATCGTCTGTGGTTGGATGATTTTACTCTCACTTGCCTTGGCAAATTATAGACTTACAGACTCACAATAATCTTATTCTGATGGGTGCAGTCAAATGAGAAACGTGTCTGAACAAAGACACGCTACCAATTACCTTGAAACAGAACTGCCGATGTGCGCGTGAGTCACTGAAACAAACTGGGGCAAAAATCTTTTCGCGACAAAATCGTGGCCCTATTAATGTGGGATCGCATCCTTCGTGTCGCTTCTGTCATGCGCTTGTGATTTCGACATAAGCCAGGAGAGGGGAAATAGGAGGGGGTAAGGCGTTAACCAGTCCGCAAATCACAAAGTAGTAAAGCGGTGCTCGTAAAACAGCGCGATGAGTAAACAGACACACGGCAGCGTCGAGGAGGCGAGGCTCGTCCACAGAACAGACGTACCTCAGAAGGGAGCATGCAGTTGAGATTGTTAATAGGGAAAGGGCGGATTCTAAGAATGAAATAAGTCATCAGTATGGAAGGCGATTTATAGAGACGTGGAAAATTCGCGTTTTTCTTTGCGTACAAGCCGGAAGTCAAACAACTGTACATTCGTGCCACTTTTGCAGTCAGGAACGGATCTAGGCTTTCTTTCACCCGGGGTAAGAATTGTGATTGTCCCCCCCCCCCTCCCTTTTCACAATAATCCAATTACATATCTTGCATGCGTTGTTTTACGATCGCGTAAATAACAGCATACAATTTTAAGAAATACATAAAACTTGCACTTACTAGCTATATTATATAGTGTTTAAGGTTAACAAAAATACAAAAACTACAAAACTAGTAAATGTCTAAATATTGGTAGGTATTAATCTTTTTTACACTCATTTAAATTTCATTTCCAAGTAAAAATACTCGGCACCATCAGCGCCCGCTCTAACCCTGCACCAGGGTCAGTCTGCCCCCCCCCCCCCGCCATTACACTATATCCGCCATGATTGTAGTTGGCTATGGACTTATTTGACACCTCATGTAGGGAGCTGAGCTAATAATAATGAATCAACTTAATGCAAACCCAGTCATGTGGTAGAACTGTTTCAGCCAATGAAACAGCTGGTATGCTTGAGTACACAGACATTCTTGGAGACTAGCACTCAGGTCAGTGAACCCACGATTTCTTCCTGTCTATAATGATTTATCGTGGGAAATGATTACTGTACTGAAAAAAAAGCTTATTGGTCACCACGAAATAGTTTGACTTTATGGGCCCAATTTTTTTTGTAGTGATCGCAAATCATTTTTTTTTTGTCCCCCACCAAAATTTTTTAGTAAATATAATTTTTATTACTACAAAAATTTTTGGTGATGTTCACATTGACAAAACATTTCAATTGCGACCACAAACCCGTATTTTATGTGTCTCTGATAGGCGCCACTTTAATTCGTACGTTTCTGACTTTTCTTCATTATTGGTGAGTCACTGTTTGAGTGGGCCGAGCTTACTCTGGTGCGTTACTACCGAACCTCAGTAATTCGTCTGTAAACAGCTCAACTTCGCCACAGAAACACCGTCCAATCAGGACAATGGAAGTAAAATTTCTCGCGAGTTTCTACATCTCTACACAGTAAATTAAAAATTGTACTTTCACAAAAAAATATTACATGTTATCGTTAGAGGCCTTAAAAATTCGCGGGTTTTCTAACCTGTTGGCTAGCCTTCAAGAATACTTGTGTACTCAAGCAGACAACAGCTACTCATTAGCTACTATTTGACACAGTGAAACAACATGATTTAACACGAATTTATTTGCTTCGTTATTATTGGCATAGCTCTCTCCATTAGGTGTCAACTAAGTCGAGGACTAATAACGAAAGTCACACAAACATAGAGATATTTGAAATCTAGCGTGTGCTTAAAAGAAAACTCGAATTTTTTGGGTCCCTAGAACTTTTTTTTTTGTAAGTTTACAAAAATATGTTGTAAACTTCACAGGAAATGCTTGTTAATACGCAAAAATGTACAGTCATGGCCACAAAAAATGGGCCAACTCGTGAAGGGGGAAATATGTCGGGTATGTTCGGCAGGAGGGCCTTCGCGCAGGCGACACATGAGGGCGTGGCGTCATGCAAAGGAAAGCGAAGACTATGGACAAAAATGACACAAATAACAAAAAGAAATTGCGGTTAACAAGTAGGCCTATTTCATGTTCATAAGTAGTGAAACATTTAACTCAAAGTAACAATATTGACGTTGTGCCACAAACATATCAGACATAGCTGTTTTATTAGTCGATATTTTTGTCTAGTAGTTGAGTTTGTATTAATTCTACAAATGTTTATTTTCACATTCTAATAACATGTTAACTGCCCCTCGTCTTTATTTTGCAACCAGTGCGTGTAGAAAGGAACATAATGTTTTTAAGGTAAGCACACAAATTTTCGGCAACAACGATATTAAAGTGTTTTGAGAGCATTTCACGCAACAACGATAGGTCGTAGGCTATGTTAAGAGAACATTAGTTTATTTTAACTAGCTCTTGTTGCTCACGTATCCAGGTAAAATGGTCGCATATTATGATGTAACATACAAATGGTGTTTACATACCAATTATTTATTTTAAATATCACGATACCATTGAATAATATTTTGTGAAAGTTAGTTTAATTGATTGCAACACTGATGTTTAGAAATATCAACGTTCACACAGTTTGAATATTGGATTTTAAACGTCTGACATTTCACTAGTTCACTAACACGTCGTTGTGTAACGTTATGCAACATAGTTTACAGTAATATTTAGCAAGTCGTGCGTTCATACACTACAGCTGACAGTGTCAAATACAGGTTTGCATACAGTAACTGAGGGAACAGCAACACAAAACGTTATAATACCTTACACTTCATATATGCTTTCACTACGTAGTTTGTGTTAATAATCAATCACTTGTAGTCAGAATTGTCTAGTCAGATATTACCTATAGAACAAGGAAATATGAGCAAATCTGATCCTTGCATCACGTTCTTCTGACAACTGAGCTGTGGCAACATTTATTTTACGTGACACGTGGCTGCTTAGTCAGTTTTGTGGGAAGCAATTGATGTTCGGACCCATGGACGGAACCACGTGTGCAGTCGTTTCGCACGGTAGAGCGACAACTGTTTCTGTCAAATGGGGCAAACGTGACCGTTTGCGACTACCTGTACCAACAACTCAAGACATTATTCAATAAGGAGCAAGTTTATCGCTTGATGTGCTATATTTAGTGTGTGAGATTATTATAAAGAATCACTACAGTGATGGTGTTACACGTTTTGTTCGTGCTTAACAGACGTGAACTTAAGTCACAATGGATCAGCAGTGGACTGTCAAAGAGGGATAGAAGTAACCCGAGGAAACCCACTGGGTCATTCCAATGTTCAGCCAGTGTTTTATATGTAAACATATAAGCGTGTCGTCAGACCATAACATCACAGCGACTGTAAATTAAATATTACTAGGGACAGGAATTTTTGGCAAAAAACATTTTTGCCCCTCTTTGTTTCAGCGCCTTACGTGCATATCCTGTAGCTTAACTTCAAGGTTATTGGCAGGGTGTTTTTGTGCAGAGCTGTTATTCATTTGACTGTGTCAATAAGTACACGGGGGATAGCTTCCACATCTGTGATTTGTTGGTTTAACCCCCACACGCTGGGTGTTACGGCATCCAATCACTGACCACAAAGCCGAGATGCAGGTGCGCACGTAAGGCACTGAAACAAAGTGCTGCAAAAATATTTTCATGAAATTTCCTATTTCTAATTACTAACGTATATTAAAATATGCATTAGTTTTAGCTGGCAGTGTGAAAATGAGTATACACGTGCATCGAATATTAACATTTTGCTACAATATATGTAACTGTTATTATCTGGTTATTGGAAAATGTGTGCACTTTCGTAACTATATTACTGTGTATTACAATTTAGTTTTCTTTCTTCATGTTTCAAACTGATAGATAGCTACAACAAATTGACGTTGAAGAACTGGTTATGTTTTGATTTGTTAGGTCGGTTTAAATAACTGAACATATTCGCGTGAATGACATTTGCAAGACTTGCCGGACATACACACTCATTGTTATAAATGTCAGGTCTTTGTTATAATATCGAGATTCGTTATATCATCACGTATAATCACACCTGTCGTTAAATTATGAATCTATGTATCTGGAAGAATTGATCGACATTCACTTCCATTCATCAAAATTCTGCAAAACATACCGTACACATTTATTAGACGGCCAAGTGACATAATATAAGGTGTGTAATGTTAAATGCTAGTATAAATAACAAATAAAAAAACGTACTAAATGTTATATTTCCATCGTATATGTAACGAACAGTATTGAACCGTCCTGATGTCTCACATTTAGTATCTTTATGTTTTTGAATAGTATAAAGGTGGTATGCCTGCAATTTAAACAAAACTATATAACATATATCACTTCGATTGAACATATTTAATTTATCTGAAAGAACTGTACGGACTATACTCCGTTATGCATACAGAGATGTCACTTCCCTCCCCAAGTTACTTTTTGGGCCTTAGCAACATATATTATAAAAGGACATGTGTCAATTTTGCATTTACTAAATGGTTTGGCGACACACTGATTCAGCCAATATACAGTGTCTGGTCGCTTGAGGAAGGTGTGAACGGGCGATGATTCAATCCTACAACAGAACCTGTGCCAAACGCAGTTCCAACGCAACGCTATACGTAGTTCTGCAGGTTGCCTATATGCCAGGCTCCCGCTTGCAAACAGCCGATGATTGCCGATGTGGACTTCGATTGTTTCAGTGATACACTTTATGTGTCCATTACTATACATACATTTAGAAACATTTAATATGTTTACAAATTATAACTTTACATTTACAAATAAACCCGTGTACATTTTACTACAATTGTTTGAAGTGTATGAGAAATTTTTTTCCAAGTATGAAATTACATGGTTTCGACTGAAAAGTCAATCAACCAGAATATCGTTAAATACACAATTAGCTAAAATAACAGCATTTACTGCCTTTAAGAAATCGCCCAACATGGAGAAGACGGATATAAACAAAACTGCCAAACATATATTTAATATTCTCTCACTTTTAGGCGCATAAAATTAACATCGCAAACAAAATAGAAAGAAGAGAGCATGGCCTTAACGTATAAATATGCCGCAATGGGTCCAGTAATTTTTTATCTTCATTATTTGCTGAACTGATTGCGGCATACGTATGCGTTGGCACATCAATCGTGATACGTTTATTTTAGCGCCAAGTAAACAGAATTGGCTGTAAAAATTGCATATTTATAGTTTTTCTTCTCAGAAATTTTTTAAAAATTGCGAAAAATAATTGAATTCTATGTGGCAACCAATGTGGATCCTTAAAAGGAGGTTTCCTTGAAATATTACTTTTATGACTGTTTGCTTATAATACATTTTTATGTTCTAATTTTGAAATTCAGAGTCAGTGTTGAAATTTAGCATAACATAATTTTTAAGCTTAATTAAACTGACTGATATCTGTAGTTGCTGATATCAGACTGAAATTATTTAATATTTAATATCCGATTACGACTACACATATCAAAACAGTCAGCGTATTTAGACAAATATGTATATCATCTTAATATATAAAATTAAGTGTCCTGACACACTCACACACTCATCAACGCACAGCCGAAACCGCTGGACCTAGTACCATGAAATTTTGAGGGAAGCTTCCCCTTGCCCGTAGGCACCCACTATGAGAGGATTTTTCGAAATTCGATAATTAAGAGGGTGAAAAGGGGTGAAATATATTTTAAAAGAATCCTTGATATCTCATTAACCGGGAATGCTATCATAAATTTTTTAATATTACTTTTATGACTGCTTACAATACATTTTAATTTTCTAATTTTGAAATTCAGACTCAGTGTTGAAATTTAGCATAACATAATTTTTAAGCTTAATTAAACTGACTGATGTCTGTAGTTGCTGATATCAGACTGAAATTAATGAATATTTAATATCCGATTACGACTACACATATCAAAACAGTCAGCGTATTTAGACAAATATGTATATCATCTTAATATATAAAATGAAGTGTCCTGACACACTCACACACTCATCAACGCACAGCCTTAACTGCTGGACCTAGTACCATGAAATTTTGAGGGAAGCTTCCCCTTGCCCCGTAGGCACCCACTAAGAAAGGATTTTTCGAAATTCGATAATTAAGGAGGTGAAAAGGGGTAAAATATATGTTTTAAAAGAATCCTTGATATATCATTAAACGGAAATGCTATCATAAAATTTTTAACTTCATAATATTGACCAAAGAAATGCATATTCGCAAATACTTCGATTTTGTGAATTTCGAAAATTAAGGGTGTGAAAAGCCGTAAAATTTATTTTTCGTTACTCCGTGATTTCTCCTAAACCGTTTCAGATAGTGAGGTGATTTTTTTTAATGATGCTTAAGTAAATATCTAAAAAGTATTTTTACACTTTTTCGAAAATCGTCCTTGAAAGCTATTGAAAAAATAAAACGTGTTTTCAGTATTAATCCCATCTATCTCCTAAACCAGTGGAAATAATTAAATGGTTTTTGCTTTAAAATAAATCTTACGTAAATATGACAAAGTGTAATTTCAAGATTTTTCGAAATTCGTCCTTATAAGATGTTAAAAAAATAAAATGTGGTTTCAAATAATCATCTGTACCGCTTATACCAATTGAAATATCGAGATGATTTTTTGATAAGAATGAAGCTTATGTAAATACCTACAAATCAAATTCAGGATTTTATGAAATTCGAAAATTAAGGATGTGAAGAGCAGTAAAATGTTATTCTCCCGAAAAAAAAAAAACGATCACGTAGAAATAATTCTGCAGTTGTTTGTTTTTGCCAACCTACTAAAAATAAAACCTCTTTGGACTGTAGCCTGTACGAACGAAATAATTATCACCAAATATCGTGAAGGACAATATGGGAAACTCCAGCTTTTTAGCATGGTAAAGCGCGATACGTGTTGCCGACGGCAAGAGCTGGAAACACTAGCAAAGTTCACATTCGTATGTCTCTATTTCCTATGGTGTTCATAAATTTACAGACTGATATTCTCTTAGGCTAATGGTATGGGAAAGTGTTTATTATTTTTCTAAATATTATATTAAAATAATATCAAACAGAGTATGTCTATATTCTAAAATCACGATTACATTTCAATTTATACATAACATATATATAAAACTTGAACTACCCATAGAGCAATGTGCTACTGCAGAAGGAAGAGCGCTCCTGTCGGAGTGTGCTGTAACCAAATAAAACTTATCGTGTTTTTCTTATGAGTTTCCTATATTGTCTTTGTACAGTATTTGTTATCACGGCCTGCCTTTATGCATTCACTCAGGTATTGTATAAAGTTTGGGGTGTGTGAGGGGTTGTATTACGGGTTCGTATCCCGTGCAAGACTTTGCGATGGGAATTACTATGACATCATACGAACAAATTGAGCGCGCTCTTTCCACTGAGTTAAGACAATTTATAGTTCACTGTTATCGAGTACGCTAGCTGTTAAATGCCTTCATCACATATTTTATCCAGAGTTACTGATTACATTACATAATTTCACGCGGGCAAAGCCGCAGCCGGGCAGCTATTTTATAGAGAAATAAATATGAATTAAAAACAAAGATGTTCTGCAATTAAAGTACGCTCAGCGAAGTGGACTGGATAATGCTGTTTGAATTTGTTGTTTTAAAGATATAAGAGAATATAGTAACACCATCAATTAATACTGCTACACGTTGCGGCTACTCCAACATGCAAATACGTGGACTGGACGAGCTTCAGTTAATAAGGTATGCGTCTGTCACTATACGTAAGCCAATTTATCGGGCTGGACTTTGCGTGTAGTCAAGTACGTAATATAACCTGCATATTAACAACACTTTGCAGTTGATAGAACTGGTAACATCGATTATTTGTGGGCACGGTCTGACATTGACTATTCTCTTCACTATTCACCTCTTTAATTATTGCACCGGTGCTTAACCAGTATGAACTGTATCGTGAGATTGTGTAATTAAAATGTAAATTTGTTTGTTATATTAAGGCATTTAAACGTAATGTTTTTCTTCTACTCTTTTAAAAGCTCAGAAACAGTAATTAGTTCAAATAGCCCTTCAGGCGATGTGCTCTTTAACATTAAAGTTTGTGTTGACTTGTGTAATAACTCAAGGGTGAGGCAAGTGTGGCCACATACCCAAGTAAGAAGGCATGTCGTCACAACACATATACACACACACTGAAAGTACAACGTATGTCGGATTCTGCTAGTAAGATCTAAAAAATAACTATTAGCACATTACTTTCTTTACTACTTAGCCTTCTTTTCAAATAAAATAAAATATACTTTATGTTAGAGTTAAATTTAATTTACAACACGATTCTAAGGAAACTTTCCACTGAAACACTTCTTTTACAGCAGACAAATCGCCACAGATGCCGCTGATGGAGTGTGTAGTATATATCATCGTTGTGCTAGCGTTCTTGACAGAGAGGTTACCGCCCACACAGCTTGAAGCGATCACGCCTAGATTAGATGCGCGCGCTGCACAATTAGTTGGGGGATCAGGTGGCATCTAAGTGTAATTAGGTGTGGTCGAGTAGAGAAGGGCGCAGCAATTCCTCGACCTGTTACAGCGACACGTATGAATGATGTACGTACTGACTACACACAGTAAGTCAGAATGTTTCAAAGTCCCAATTTAAATTTTTACGTTGAATAAAAGTCAATCTGTTTGCTAGTCGTTAGTGTTCAAATTCCCCATGTAACTATCAGACATAATTGCAAAAAAAAATGTATACGAGGCGGCCATTAAATGTGTTTGTGATAATATTTTGGGCAGGGTTAAAAAATTTCCCACATTACAATTATTTATGAGTTTAAAGTTATACGCTTATTCTAACCTAATTCTTGATAATAAGACTTCGATTATCAGTGACAGAAATATGAGGGGCTTAGATTCATAGTGGCGTAAGTTAGTTAAAATAGTTTTCTGGCAAACAATTATATGTAAACACAGCATAATGAAATTCGTTCTTACGATATTCAAATGCTATTCAGAAATTCAATTAAGAGTGAAATATGTGTTCCAGACAATTATTTTGCAAAATTTGAATAATGTGAATAAAGACGACATTACTAAATGTGACTTATATCCCCATGAACTCAGTCCCACATATCGTCGGCTTAGTGCAAAAAGTTGGTAAGTCCATACGTTATAAACTGGACTTACCAACTTTCTCCACTAAGCCGACGATGTGTTAAACGTAATCTTATATTTGAGACGTTATTGGTGAATTATTGCAGGAACTGCACACGCCTGCTCTCTGTTGGCAACCTAGATAAATCTGTGTCCATGTCCTTCCCAATTTTGTGAAGCACGTAAAGTGGTTTACTAAGTTATTAACGTTTATCACGGTGCAGGTTTAGTTAACGCTATGCAGAGGCACTGCATTTTGTTAAACTAATTTTGCACCAATAGCTGTGCTTCATGGTAATAAGCATCATGTCTTTGTGCATGGCCGTCTTTAGTGAAAGGCCAGAGTATTGAATGTGGCATCACTACTTCGGGGCCTGCTGCCTGTCACTTCTTGACTGCCCTAGTCTCTGCAACATGTATAACTGCAGCCACGGCCGTAGAAGAACAGGTCTGGACACTCGCCTGGAAACTTGACCCCCTTGTTGTTTGGCTGTAGTTCACCAAGTAACCGAGAATATTGTGTTTTATTGGCGCTTCGGTTAGGGCGGTCGGGCTCAAACTCCGCCCACTTCGTTTCCACTAAGATAAACAATTTATGAAAACGTATTTTTTTAATTTATGAATTACATTTTTCGCTCACAAATTTAAGAAATGGCTCCAGCAATCTTTATTTACTTTATAAATTAAACAATGGAAAAAAAGTGGGCGGAGTTTGAGTCCGACCGCACTAGCTGAAGCGCCAATAAAACACAATATTCTCGGTAACTTTACGAACTGCAGCCAAACAACAAGGGGGTCAAGCAAAATACATTGGTAGATAGGCGAGTGTCCAGACCTGTTCTTCTACGACCATGGATGCAGCTGTAGTGGCGTGTACCACGTCTACACAGACTAGGGCTACCAATGAGTGACCGGCAGTAGGCCTCCGATGCAGCGATGTAACATTTAAGACTCCGGCCTTCTGCTAAAGACGGCCATGCTTTGTGCAGAGACGTGTCTAGTTTCACTTAGCCAATCAGAAGACTTCTACATGTCTGTGATTTACGGGTATAGAACCCAGGGACTATGAGAATTAAAACACATCCAATCACTGGCCATGAAACACAGCCACACGTGTGCACGTAAGGGATTGTAACAGTTGGCGCATAATTCTTTTCACAGAAAATATGACTTAAACCGTGATTAGCGTCCTTTACGGAGATACCAGAAAAATTCGCGTTTTCACATGTGCACAAGCTAGAATTCCAACAACTAGGTTCATATCACTATCGCAATTGACCTTTAAGTTATTTGACTTCTCCTGGAAGTATCTGAGCCAATAATATAAATGTAACTAGTACAGACATATATCGCATTAACAGCTAGCAAGTAATGAATATCTGCTGTCTGCTTCAGTTCACACATATTCTTGCAGGCTAACCTACAGGTCAGTGAACGAGCGAATTTTTTCAGTCTCTACCTATAGGATGATGATTCTTTAACTTATTGACCATCAACCGATACATAGTAAAAGTAAACTGTAACTGTACCCGGTAATAAACTACCAGCCGCAACTGACTTAATCTGCCCCAACTAGTTAACATAATTGATAAATGAATGAAGTAATTTGTTTGGTTTTGAGTGATTTCAAGTAACTAAGATGAATGCACTTATAAATTTTTGGAACATTTTAAAGATCTTGTTAAATAATAGCAGTACTATTCTCCGTTCACTCTTAGTTGAGTTTTAGGATAAACAAAACCAATTATAAACAAACATGTTCATTGGCTGCCGACCGCCGTGCACTGTGATCTTGCATAAGAAATGGATCTTTGTTATCTGTCGTGTACATATAAACTTACCACTCCATCACTTAATGAGAGAGTTTTATTAACAAATATGTAAAATATGCAGACCTTGTAGACACAATCTACGACGCTATATTTATATTACTGTAATTATGGTTAGCGGACGACACGTCCGTACAGTTGGTTCACGAGTCATTTAACGACTGTCGCACTGTTAAACGTACGAGTTTCTTGGTACACTTGCCAGTATTTAGAGATGTACGATACTCTGAAAATACCAAAAGTTTAGTTCAGTAATAATTACCACAGTAAAAATAAGTCAGAAATATCACAATCAGATACAATGTTTTATTTTTTCAAAGTATTTTTGGACGCTAACGTGTCAATGTTGTGGTTACTTCGAATGTTTTCTTTCGTTCGTCCATTTTCCGTTCTAGTTCGTCCGAACCACGGCCGCGTGGTCCGAACCAAAGTTCCTTGTTTTATTTTGTTCCGTCCTCGCGTCGGTTTATATTTACGTCGCTCGCCGATTAGGTTATGTGATGCTGGACGTGAACAGTGAAAATGTATTGCATGGTTTTCGAAACGTGGATATATGTCTTCATTGCTGAACAAACTGTAGTGATGTTTATAAGGCAAGAATAAAAATCTCGCATAGCAATCTTTTATATAAAAAAAACAATATGTGTCGTGAATTATCGACAGATTGTTTGGTGATTTATAAAATGTTAATTTTTCCATAACGAAGTACAAAATAATCCAGGAGGACTTTACAGTAAGTTTAATCACTCATTTTGTTGACAACATTTTTTCTGCATGTAGTACCAAATTTTCGTTACGTTAATACCGGAATATTTGAATACAATCGTTAGTCATGACTTGACAATTACTATTAAATTTTGAAATAAACAGTAATTGCACATGATGTCAATATTTTTATCAAGTTTATATGTAATTTTTATTTCCCTATGTCGATAACACGTACGAAATTTTCACGCAATATTGTTTTAATATATACGGCGTTGTTGTTTCCTATGATGCCGACTTTACACACTTTTGTCGGTTGGAAATAGTACGTTGGCGCGACGCACAAATCGAGCCAATTAGAAGCCAGCGAAGTGCAATAATATTACGTTATTTGTTTACTTCAGAACTCAACTTAGAGTGAACGGAGAATAGCTTTTTAATCAGGCACTAATCGAAGAGCGTCGCTAATGTTTTAAGTAGTTATAAAACAACTATAAAGGCCTACTTGTGAATAATAATGCAAGTAGCGATTATCATGGCAGTGTTATGTGTGAATCATAATTAACTTCACGTCCTCTCATACATTATAAAATGATCCGTTGCAAATTTGTTGCCGAAACATTGCCATTACAAATAATGGTTGTAGCATTTCACAACGCCAAGGTTTCGTTTTAAGCATAAAACAATCGTTTCTTAATACAGTACGGAAATACCACAGTAAAACAAACAAATGTTTCAAGTATACAAAAGTAATAATGAAACACTTAATTTAATTTTTATTTTGTAAATGTTTCAATAAGTATTTGTAATGTTACAAACAATTCTTTAGAAACTAGCTATCTAAGAATTTTGTATGAAAATGAAAATAAAATAAAACATTAAACGCTGTATCGTGTATTCTTCACTCTCCGCGTACAAAGCTCCAGGAGATATATTTAAAACCACTGACTTTGGCGAATAGAACTTTGCACCAACATTTTTGTTTCAATATTTTACATGTACGTCATTGCTTCGTGGTCACTGGCAGCACGTATTTCTGCAGAAACGTCGCACGATAGACTCCGCCAATAAGTGTCAGGTTATAGCAACACCAAACGTTCGTTATTTATGAACTAAGCACACAGCATGCGAGAATTCAAAACATCCAGTCCCTAACTATGAAGGAGATATGCAGGTTTGCACGTGTAAAACTGAAGCAAGTTGATACAAGTTTCTTTTCACCAAAAATAAGTGGTTCTAGAAATCAATTACGTTTGTTCATTGGTACAATTTGATTATTTACTAAATAAGCACAGTGATATGGTTTACTTTGCAGACAAGGAAAAGTAATAAACGTATTTCGCACAACAAACCCTTTCTTAATTTTTTTTTTTTAAATATTGCTACCTTCGTAGCAAATAAATATAATTTTACCATAAAAGTTGACATTAGGAAATATGGACGGTAGCTATATATAATACGTTTACTACCAATGTATATTGTGACATACCTTAATATCGTGATAAACAAGTTTGGAAGCTTCACAAATTTAAGGATCTGTACACCGAGTTCTTTAGGTTGCCAGCAGAGGGCAGGCATATGTAGTTTCGGCAGTTAGTGACGAATGTATCAAATATAAGATCACAATTCAAATTTTTAACCTATTTCTGTTACTGAAGTTCGAAGCATAAGTATCACAAAGTATGGTAGGTTTTCTCTATAAGATGAACATGATTTTGATATTTTTGACGTTGGTACAACTTTGTCAATTTGGCAGCAATTATAATTAGGACAACATTAATGTTTACATTGCTATGAACTAAATTGCTTTTCATCCTGCAAAGCAATGGCAGAACTTAACAAGACAATATAAATATAATTAAGAAGTAACGCACCATGTATAGGTAACTTGTTAATCAACTATTAGTATTGCCAAATTTGCTAAGCCTATTCTATAACTAACGAAATCGACTCTGCATTCCAAGCTACTTTTCAGTTCTTCATATTTAAACGAAAACTTATTTTGTATTCAACAAAAATTGCGTCTACGGAAATAAAGAGTATTTAGAGTAAATAAACAGCAAAAAAATCTGCCAATTTTATTGAATAAACAGTTGGGTATGTTTGGTGATCTGTAAATAAAAGAAAAATATCACGAAACTACTAAATGCAAATATACGGTTCAAAATGTTATACAGTAGACGCAAAAATAAACGCGACGAGCGAGCCGAGAGAGTTGATTCCCTCTTCGCAAAAGAGTGAGGGAGTTCGGTAACGGTAAAAAATTATTTATAAATTTTTAATTTCTGTGATTAGGAGCATGAGAAAGTAGGTTTGGTAAAATTCTTTCCTGCACATAAATGACTTCATTTTTTTTAAGGAATATTCAAATATGTACTTGAGTTACCAGACGCGTACGGTAATAATGTCCAACATTTGCTTTCTTCACAAACTTAAGTATAGCAAGTGTCTCATACTTTGTGTAGGTTAATTACTTCATTTACTACTTAGGAAGTAATTTTCCAGTGTGTTGGCAGCGGTATAATACATATTGGTGAGAGCTACAGCGCGTTCATTATAGCTGTCAATAAGCAAAATAGTTGGGATGGCAGATGTTAAAGGTATAAAACTGCGATAAAATAATAACTTATATTTTTATGAAATAGTGTTAGTTTTGTAGAAGAAACTTGTGAGCGCAATTTACTCTTACGAAACTATTTTAACTCCCTTAGTTTTCACATAACAGTGAATCAAAGAAAAAAAATGTTGGGGTGTTACGCTGCCATGCAAATAGTGAAAACAAATTGACTTAAGTGAAATAATTCATACATAATTAACATGCCATGGACTATGCAATAAAACATAAAGAACTTCCAGTTATACATTTTGGTATTTTAAAAAATGCTTAGTTTCCAACGTCTTTAAATTTATTTTTACGATTAAAAAACAGAACATTACACTGTGGTTTCCTAAATCTTTTATTACATAGCGCATTGAATTTTATTTCACTGTGAATTATATCACTTGTCAGTCAATTGGTTTTCAGTACTTGCATGCAGCATAACTTGCAAAAGTTTACTTTGACGCATCGTTATGAGAAAATTAAGCGGAGTTAAATTGTTTTGTAAGAGGAATTCATAATCACAAGTATCCTCTACAAAACTAATACTATATCTAGAGATGATGGTATATCGCAAAAATGTTTTGTGCCAACATGCACTTTAAAATACTGTAGTTTCCTGCAACATGCATGATTGAGTGATGTACGTGTGACACAACGCAGTTGTCTGCAGACCAATAACAGGCATCGGATACTTATTGGTTCAGTCAAATAGGGTAACAACTCCACATACAAGCGAAAGACAACATTCTTCTGGTAAGCTAAACGTGCGTCGAAATACAGCAAACAGGCAAGTTTTCCCGCGATAAACCATCATCTCTAGCTATTTCATAAAAGCATACAATAATAATTTAATGGCACTTGAACGCCCTTAACTGAGCGGTACAAGAGACCAGTGCGTAGAAACATGCAAATTTCGCGTTATTATTTGGTGACAGTATAGATTCCACTAGCCTATGCCCACAAGAACACACTCCGTGATGTTATAGACTCCGTGACTTCGTATCTTTGAGTGCCCGCATTTCTGGATAGTGCGTATTTTACAGCTGGTCTTACATTGGTACACACAAAAAAAAAACGATTTTGTGGTGACTGCAAAATGCCCTGTCAATATGGACCTCACGAAAATTTTTTGCAATGGATACAAAATTTTTTGCTAGTCACTGCAGAACTTCATTGGGAACAGCAAAAAAATTTAATCGTCACCACAAAAAAATTTGGTAAGGTCCATAATGACAAAATATTTTGTGGTGACCAATAAATATTTTTTTCAGAGTAGAGTACTGAAAAATTTGCGTTTTCATTTCGGCACAAGCTAGAATTCCATTAACTGTAAGCTTGCGTCACTTTCACAATTGGCGTTTGACTTATTTGACACCTGCTGGAAGTATCTTAGCCAATAATGGCAAACGAACCTAAATTCCTTTAACAGCGAGCAGCTAATAAGTAGGGCCATAATTAGCGACACTGGAAAATCGCGAAAATGTTTAAGATAGTCTGCAATAAACTGTAGTACATTAACCGTGTCACGTGTGAACAGTTTTGGGACAAATCACACACGCTGTGTGTTCAAGCTGTGCAGTTCTAACTGGGCCTGTTGAAGAGAGAAACAATGCTTCAAATAAACCATAGCCAATGTCGATACGAAACATTCAGTGTTATATACATCATGTTGGAGCCTAGCACATGGTGAACTATTCCCGCGATTTTCCAGTGTCTCTAGCCATAAACATTTCGTGAACAGAATTTTGCCCCAAATTGTTTCCGTGCCTTACGTACACATCTTAATTTCTGCTCCATAGTTATTGACAGCATATCTGTGTGAAGTGACGTCATTATACTGTGCCAACCGCAGTAAAGTAACTGCGACACCACACGTACACTCTAAAAAATAGTTTTTAAATTTGCCACACGTGCGTATATAAGCGCTAATAAAGTAGGTTTGGTAGAATATTTTCCCAGACATTCGTGGTAGCACTCCTAAATGTTCTTATAAAACAGTCAAACGTAAACTAAAGTTACCAGACTTCTACTGTAACAGCTGTAAAAGTTTGCATATTTACCAGACGGAAGTATGTTAACTGTCACATACTGCGTTTAGGTGAATAACTTGCTAAACGAATTAGGAAGTTTTTTTACAGTGTATGTTATTTGCCGGTAGAACCCAAAGACACGTGACAGTTCAAACATCAAATCACTGGCCATGAATCAGTGCTCCAGTTGTAAGCTCATGGAACTGAAACAAACTGAGGCCACAGAATATTTAGGAATACAGAAGTGAAATAGTCGGCAGGAAGGCGAACTCAGTCACATACGCCAGCAAAATGGCTTCCCTGGCCAGCAACATGGCGGAAACACCTACTGTCAATTAGCGTGAGGCAGCTGCTCTGCTAGTCGGCAGCCAGGCCAATAGGAAACCTGTAGTAACATGCAGGAGCCAAACAGACACGGGGCTGGAGTCTACAGCCTCGGGCAGCCAATAAGCGGCCAAGTTCGCCTATATCAAACGAGCCGCCACGTCATTTCACTTCTGTATTACTATTTAGTCTGTACTGAGGCAAAATTCTTTTCGCGGAAAGTTCATGGTCCTACTATTGAGCATCTGCTGTCTGCTTCAGTCCACAAATATTCTTGCAGGCTATCCTACACGTCAGTGAACCCGCGAATTTTTCCCGTCTCTACACATCAGTTGAAAAAAGTCATTCAGGCGCACCACACATACCGTCGGCCAACAGCACAAGTCAGATGAGCACACAGTTATTTGAAGTCCAGTCTCCTGTCAGAAAATAACGCGAAATTTGCAGATCTCTTACGAAGTTATCTTTCAGTGATTCCAGCAATAAGTTAACATTATAAACTGAACCATTTTAGGAACAAACGTCCATTGCGAACACATGTTACCGGGCTGCAGAAAGATCCAACAATAAAACAAAACAAAATTAGGACTTAACATTCAAAAGGGGCAAAGTACCATTTCCGACATAGAAATGTGCCAAAACATTAGGTCGAACACATATCTAAAGCGCCGTACATCAGCACAATTAGATGAATGGAGTAACACCAACGCATTCTAGGCCATTGAAAAAATATATCTTGATGTTCATAAGTGTTTTGTATTGATTACTGTTCGATTGCTCGTATTTACTACTTTGCTATTGTAATAAATATTTGAGCGCATTTGTATAGTTCCTTGTTCGTTTGTTTGTCGCAATATACTGTTTTCGTCATTATCTCGAAACTTACCTTTTTCCACTTAGCCCCTTATGAATGCTAAGTCTTCAATTATAAACCAGAATTACGTTATCTCAGTTGTCAAATTTCGCAACTCCATTTCTTAAGATTGAGTATTTGAAGCCATTCAAAAAAATTTTTAAGGAATAACCAAAAAAAAAAAATATATATTTTCGAAAGTTAATCTAAGAAATTCATGTATATATTATTGTTGTATAACAAAATTGTGTATTTCACTTTAGTGTGAGGGAAATTTAATTGTTTTTTCTCTAGTCAGTTCTGAATGTATGCGAAAAGGAGTTACGAGGATTTGCAAATGAGGAGAGGAATGCTGTTGTTAGCCCTAATATACCGTATGCACAATCCCGGAAAAGACTATAGCCGTGAGCGAAAAAGACGATATAAATACGTTCCCGACGGGAACTGATCTCAGTTCCAGGAACATCGTATCTTTATCCCAAGGAAGTCTGCTACTTCTCGTCTGTGTTTTCTTTGTTGCGTCGTCCGTGTTCACATCCATTCGTGTCTGTCTTTATTGTGCTGTCACCGTTGGTCTCGTCCATCTATGTGCCCAGTTTTAATACTCATTTTTTTAAACGTTTTGTATCTCCTTTTGTCGTTTTTTTTCTGTCGCGTCTCTGGTTACGACTACATGTATTTCCGGAGTTGTTCACGTGTTATATGTTTGTTGACTACAGCTTACAGTGGCTTTTCTTCTCTTCGCTCTATTTTGGTTTATTGTGAGGTTTTCTGCTACTCGGCAACGTTCGCTCCCAATAGCGTATATGTAAAAAAAAGTTTGGCAGAGACGGATGTGTATAGAGAAAATGGTGTCACGTGGTTTCCCTTCCTCACAGGCAATTTTCGGAAGAGCCCTACGCTAGATTATCTACCAGAAAGATGCGCACTGATTGTTTTCTCATTTGGTGCTTATCACCGCGAGTTAATCTTTATAAACTAGGAACACCTGATTTTTGCGTAAAGATTTTTGCTACACTTTGTTTCAGTGCCTTACGTAGACACTTGCAGCTCTGATTCAAGGTCAATTATTAGAGCCAGTCATATTTGGACAGTATTACGGAAAAATTATATTCAACCCACATTTCAATTTATATGCAAAAAGTAATCGGAATTTGACAAACTTACTAAGTATGATAACCTCATATTAATGAAAATATACCACATATTTTTAAGTCAACATTAACACGAAATCACCTTGAGGGCATTCACCATACTTCAATGTTACTTGTTTGAAGATATGGGGCCTTTTTTTTTTTTTTTTTCAAAACACTGTCCATTTAATGGAAAGAAACCTTCACCAATTTGCTTCAATCTCTTATGTGCACTCGTGAGCTTGGACATGATGGACAATGATTGGATGTTACCAGCCCTCATTATAGTCTTGAGGTAGCGTACTATCCGCAAATCATAGAAATGTGAAGTCGCAGTAACATTGTTCTGATTGGCACAGATAAATCGACGACTTGAAGTACACGCCCCCTGACGTCACACCGTAAGGGGATGAACTGTGGGAAACAAAGCTTGTTTACAAACATGCTGATTTGTTAGTTGGTAATTGCAGAAAGGAAAAATGTTGCGCATTCATAGATTCGCACGCAAGGGTACAACATATTAGTTTCAATTTCATTGTTAAGATACGCAAATACATAAGATTAATGATTACCTGAATAAGCGGCAAATTCCGAACAAATAACCAATTTTCTTGACGTACATCTCATCCGGGACATGTGACGCCAAACAGCTAAACGAAGGTTATGTTTGGTTGCGGTATCCATGGTGACAGGAATTGTATCCCACACCTGACTGAAGCTCCGCCTCTTTTCAAGTCGTCCATTACAGACGCCTCGACACAAAAGCACGCTGCCAATATCTACGAAGCAGAGTTGCAGATATGCACAAAAGTCATTGAAACAAGTTTCGGGCAACATATTTTTTCACGAAAAATCATTTGCGCTATCAATAATTGCGATGTCTTCAACTCTCATTGTCTTTGAATGCTACTCACTAATCACATACGTGTGGTATGGCGATAAACTTGTTCCAATTGGCATAGTGAAATAAGTGACACCTGTACACATAGCCATTCTGCCAATAACAACAACGCAGAAATGCATATGCGCCCATAATGCACTGAAACTAAGTGGTTCCAAAATATATTTGTGGAAACCAGACGACAGTAATTAAACTTTTTCACAAGAATCACAAACATTGTGTTGTACTCTGCAATATTTAACATTATCTCAGTCAAATGAGAACACACAAACACATACGTACATACACGATATTTTTTAATCTACAAAACAGTCAATGCAATAAATAATTCTCTGTATTCATGATGCGTATTTTGAAACACTGGGCTGGCATTCAGGAAGAATCAACCGGACAGACCATAAAATTTTAGGTTTTTAAGGTTCACCCAAATTGCTTCAGATTAATGATGACATGCATACCTACTAGGGAGTATATCCGAGGGCATCACAGCCATAGAGATTAAGGGGCATATAACTAGAGACACTGGAAAACCGCGAAAATTTTAAAATAGTCTCCAATAAACTGTAGTATATTAACCGTGACACGTGTTTACAGTTTTGGGACAAATCACACACGCTGTGTGTTCAAGCTGTACAGTTCCAACTGGACCTGTTGTAGAGAGAAACAACGCTTCAAATAAACCATAGCCAATTTCGATACGAAACATTAAGTGTTATACACAGCTTGTTAGAGCCTAGCAAATAGTGAACTATTCCCGCGATTTTCCAGTGTCTCTACATATAACATAACAATCCTATTCCCCATATATAGTAACAGAAACCTTATTTTCACCGAAGATGTTCGAATTATGCTACAGTTCTCCTCTCCCCAATAGTTTTCGCGAAAAGAATTTTGCAGCACTTTGTTTCAGTGCCTTACGTGCACACCTGCATCTCTGCTATGTGGTCAGTGATTGGATGCCTTAACAACCAGCGTCTGGAGGTTAAACCAGCAAATCACAGACGTGTTGTGTCACAGTTATCCACGTACTGACTGGCACAGTCAAATGAATAATAACTCTGCACTAATACACTCTGCCAATAATCATGAAGTTGAGCTGCAGGTGTACACGTAAGTCACTGAAATAAAGTGGGGCAAAAATATTTTCGCGAAAACTACCGGGCCGTGTCATGAATGACGGAGAGAGAAGTTTTAGAATTGCCATGCTCGTAGTTTAAGTTAGTTTAGTTATGTTTAAAAAAACAAACAAAATAAAACACTTTATTAATGACGTGCGCTGATGTGTGTACATAATTGATTTCACTTCGTTGTTGCTTCATTTATTTTTCATTGCATAAGTTATTCTTCGGGGAAGGGGGACTATGTAAAACTACGGTTAAAGCCACAGTGATTTTGAAAATATTTTTTGTAGTTTGATAATGTCTATACCGTATAATCGCTATAGAGTTTTGTCACAAATACATCGTAATTTATTTATTAATTATTTTATTATTAGAAATAAACGTAGCACTTTATTTAAATTTTTCACTCCAAGTATCACGAAATTTGCTATGGAACTAAGTCAAAATAAAAAAAAATATGTATATATTTTGCGAACGAG
>PNEQ01054487.1:54490-66832 GCA_003012365.1 Medauroidea extradentata
TTTTTTTTTTTTTTTTTTTTTTTTTTTTTTTTTTTTTTTTTTTTTTTTTTTTTTTTTTTTTTTTTTTTTTTTTTTTTTTTTTTTTTTTTTTTTTTTTTTTTTTTTTTTTTTTTTTTTTTTCATATTCCAGTTACTGTGGTCTACCTAAAGACAAACTAGGATTCCGTAAGCGTTCACCGTTTTGTGAGAGATGGAATGAATGAAGCCATACATTTGAGATGAGAGAGAATGCAAGAGGCTGGAAAACCGAAAGTCGCCGAGAAAGCCCGTCAACAAGCTGAAACGTTTCCAACTTGTGAAATATCGGATCGTTGTTGTGGGAGGCAAGCGGTTAGACCACAAACCCGCCTGGGTTCACCCAGTCAGAGAACTTCCTTGTTCGGGTTAGTTTCTGATGGCTTCGCAGTGGTTGTTAACTAGATCCACTGAATTTTTGGTGAAGAGAAATTACAACCAACTTGTATCAATACCTTACGCGCGTTTCTTCGTGGTAATCTGCAGCATGTTCTTATGAGGCGTTAGAGATTTGACGGTACTCATGAAAATAAGATTACGACACCACAGTTTTGTGATTTGCACTTAGAGACCATGATACAGACACACACCAAATAGTGATACAGACATGAAACGACGTGGCGGCTTATTTGATACGGGCGAACTCCGCCGCTTATTGGCTGCCCGAGGCTGTTGATACCAGCCCCGTATGTGTTTGGCTTTCCTATTGGCCTACACTCGGCTAACAGGACAGCCACCTTACGCTGACTTGCAGTAGGTGTTCCCGCCATGTTGCTGGCCAGGGAAGCCGTTTTGCTGGCGTGTGTAACTGAGATCGTTGAACTACCAACTATTTCACTTCTGTATTCCTGAATATTCTGTGATGTAAAGCTGCATGTGTGCACGTAATACATCGGAAATATTTTTTTCAAAATTATTTTCACAAAATATTCAGCGTCTCTGACGAGATCCTAATATTTTCACAGCATGTAATACTTAGTCACGCATGGCATCTTTAAAAACAGGACAATTGGTCAGTAACCTAGTCGTTTATAAACATGCAACATAACAAAAATTATTTTCAACGTTTAATGAATATGGGATGTTGCTGACATGAGAACTTAAAATGTCTGTTTGGCTACTGTGCCGTGCATCATTGCAGTCTCTTCTCACAGATAATAGTGGATATTGGAACGAAGGAAAATTCTGTGTTTCTGTAAATTGCGAAATTTCGAATACTTGAACGCTTGAAACGAAGTATTAATTTGTAACTTAAGGTGGCCGCTTTGGTCAACAAATCTGGCGTGTTCGAGGATTAAGTGCGGGAATGGTAAGGACGACACAGCACGCGCATCACGCCTTTCCTTAGCGTCTAAGCTCAAGTCACTTAATTAAGGCTCGGTTTCAGTCGCCATATTGAATATTTTTTTTTTAATTATTTCTGAGAAGAGAAATGTTAAATCGGCAACTATACCGCGAATTCTATCAACTTTGCGCTACAGTACAAGCATGGCGGTTGAGTTAGTAAAGTATAGTTAGGTCGCAATATGTCGGGCCAATTATGAATATTAAAAAATTAGCCACACAAATTGCGGCGTATTTATAAGTTAAGAGCTAAATCGTAAGGTCTGTACTGTAGCGAAATGTAAACAGAATTTAAGATATAATTACAAATTTAAAATATTTCTTCTTAGAATTCCTAAAAAGCGAAAAATTATAAAATTCAATATGGCGACTGAAACCTAGCCTTAACGTTCAGTCTTCTTGCTGACAATTCTCCTCTATGAGACTTTCAGGGATAATCCTATAATTAAATGACGAGTTATTATAGGTAACTGTGTACTGTACACTACTAAACCGTTAAAAATATTCTATACAAAAATTTTCTTTTCGTAACTAAGAAGGGCTGCAAATACACCCTTATTCGCCATTTTTAGGAATGCAAAATAAACTTAAGAGACAAATGGAGGAGCTGAATGGATATGCACACGTGTAATATTCTTTGAAAACTATTCTAAGGCGATGTTGCTTAAAAACGCTAAAGAGTTTTCGAAAAAAAATGGTAATGGCCGATGTTCTGCACGCCGCTCGGCAGCATGGACAAGCCACCAAGTTAAGAAAGCTTAATCCACATCGTGTATTTACCAGATACCGGGAAATGGCGCTAGTTCACTGACCTGTAAGCTAGGCTTTGAGCATATATCTATGTACTCAAGATTGGCTGCTCTCTGACAGGTGATAACTCGTGATTCCGTCTATTTTTTGTTGTCTCAGTATTATCTGCTCAGTGTTCTCCAAGACATGTCAAATAAAGCAAGTGTCACTTGCAATAGCGAGCGAATGTACTGTTGTTTCAGTCGAGCTTGTGCAAAGAAAAACGCAAAATTTGGGCGAAGTAGTGAATATGAGAAAATACTGGTAGCTTTCAAGATGTGGATGTGGTGAAGGATTGAAAATATAAGTTTGATGGAACGAGTGACCAATAAAGAAGTACTGCAAAAAGAGTTGGTGAGAGAAGAAGAATATCGAAAATCATAAGAGAAAGGAAGAATAACTGGATAGTGTTCTCACTCAGAAGGGACTACTTGCGTACAGAAGCTATGGAAGGACTAATTTGTCGGAAGAGATTCAAAGAAAGAATAAGATACAAAATAATAGTTAACATCAAAGGAAGTGAAAACTCTCTGAACCTGAAGAGGACCGCAGTAGACGTGATAAAATGGAGAACTATAACGTAGAAACTTGACTAAAGGCCGGACATTAATGATGATGATTAATATTAACATGTGTTGGAATGACAAGTAATGGATTAAAATGTTCACAGTAGTAAGTTGTTCACGATAAACAGAGCACTGTTTCATACAGACTTGTCTAGAAAAACAGTTTATCAATACTGTTTATTGCTACATTCGAAATAAACAATTGAGTAAGCAACAGTCTATACACTCATATTGTAGTTGATGTAATTTGTCGGTTCTAGGGCAATAACATTATTTCTATAAATTATTTTCATATCCAGGATGGAAATTTGTCCCCCTCCTATAGTAAATAAAATATTATTTTTATATTGGTGTTCCTTTAAATCGTTATAGTCACCATATTGTTTAAGAAATTCAATACATATCTTTTAATTTGTTTGAATGTAAAGAATCAAACAAATAATTATTTTTACGAAACAAATTAATCAAAATATCTTCAAGACAATTTCCTAAATTTTATTGAAAAATATTGTGCTAAAATATCTTCAAGCAAATTTAGTAAATTTAAAAGGAAAACAATTTACTCAAAAAAGGTTTTTGTCCAATAACCGACAATGTGCGTTTACTGATTATTGCTTACGATGCTTTGTTTACTAAAAAGGGTAGGAAACCAGAAACTATCTGAAAAAAAAATAATAGTAACTACAATTTCAAAGTATTCTGTTTATCCTGACCAACGTATAACTTTATTCGCTCTGTAATAGCAGGAAACCTTTAAATCACTTTCCGAACATGAACCCATTACCCGGAACGTACAAGTTTCTGTACTAGATACAGCGACTGTTGTAGTTCATCGTGATGCAGTGTCGAGCAAACAACTCGTATCGAAAACCGATAATGAAACAATTAAATTAATGGAAACAATTTTGTAATGGAACTGGAAATCTTGTCAACATCACTCGTTGACCGAGTACATGTGAGGTACGAATATTTGTGTTGATATTGTTTTACTTTCAGCATGTTACATTTACATTAATTATTTTGTATGTACCCACACTGTTAAACTTTTGCACATTAGGTGCGAAGGTTTCCGACCCTTTAACAACGAGGTCCTTTGTGTCGATGCAAGTACAGTGAGGTGAAAGGACAACACAACATCCTTGCTCGAGACGGAATCCTAACCCGGGACCTCTCGCACCATCAACCGACTCCTAACCAACTTTGCTACGGAGGCTGACTTTACACTTTAGGTAATACGTAAATTTCTCAAATATAAATATAATTACGTCCATAGTTTTTACACACCCACTCATCAGTCACAAAATATCAAATGCGGTGTATCCGAAATTCACAAAAAAAAAATTAACTTTCTGAAACAAGAAAACTAATATCGATTCTAAATTATATGAACTATTTCATTATTTTTTGGCATACCATAGCGATGCGTTTGTATAATTTGAATGGTTGCAAATGAATAAAGTTTTCCATAACTTTGAGTTGTGGCTGTTTCTAACTAATAAAAAACGAACTTCTGTCAAACACGTAATTAAATGCTTTGACACGCACTTACTATTTATTCCTGTGATTTTTATTTCATAAGCTAATTACTTCAATTAATTTTGGCTACAAGGCAACGACCATTTTGTGACTTCGATGAGTGATTGAACAAACACTATGTAGGGGCATATACATGCATGCATCGTCTTTCGAGGGGGTTTGTAATTTCAGTCAGCGGACTTATCAAGAAGACCCCCCCCCCTTCCCCGCTTCGGCTTCCCATCAGGCAGTGAGTAGTCTAAGGATACGCCCGACCACCGCATTGTCCTCAAGCCAACAGTTCGTTGGAACCGTCAAACTCCTTGACAGAACGTTAAACGGGACGGGACAACTACCAAAGGGGTAACAGGTGCTACTACGAGAGCTTCAGACCACCCATCAAGAAGACCCCCCCCCTTCCCCGCTTCGGCTTCCCATCAGGCAGTGAGTAGTCTAAGGATACGCCCGACCACCGCATTGTCCTCAAGCCAACAGTTCGTTGGAACAGTCAAACTCCTTGACAGAACGTTAAACGGGACGGGACAACTACCAAAGGGGTAACAGGTGCTACTACGAGAGCTTCAGACCACCCACCAACATTGCTGTTCCCCAGCTGAGAGACCCCCTGCTTAGTCTCCTCTTGGTGTGAGTCGGGGCACAATGTAGGGACAGGAAAATTTCGCAAATTCAATGGCAAGCATGTTAATATCAACTGTACTATATGTAATCAAGCACAAAACAGTTGTCCACTAGCCACTACGTACTGGAACAGCAGACAATGAACGAATAGACGGGGTTTGAGTATGTATAGTACAATGGATTCTATCATGTAGGTCATTGAATTCACGAGATTATCTTGTCCCTAACTATAGGGCCTATTATTTTATTTAGGGAAATAGCATGTGTTGCGAACTGTAAAAGTTAAACAGTGTTTGGCACCCATATAAAAAAAATTAATACATACGCGTCCAAAACCCTTAAGACGGCTAACAGCAAGGCGTATATTTCGTGTTAGAATTCGGGATAGCTGAGGGCGAGAAAGCACGCGGAACACACCTCATCATTGTTTTCGTATCTAACATTTTGTAACTCACATTGCTACTGTTATTTTTTCGTTGTTAACTGGGTCTTATCTGCACCGTTTGGTGGCCTAGGCAGGTAGTTAGTTACCTTTATATAATCATACCATTGGAATTAGTACGACCACTTATCTCAGCGTGGAACGAAACACTTCCTTTGCGGGACTGCTTCCCACATTTACCGTTACATCGTTGGTGCAAATGTGTTAGTCAAGTATTACAGCACTTGCCTTTATGAAAATTGTAAACCCGAGACTTTATGGGATTGACGAATATACTTAGAGACCCCCTATTTCTTGCGAAAAGAATTTTGCCTCACATTGTTTCGGTGTCATACGTACACGTATACAATTCTGATTCACAGTCAGTGATTGGATGTTTTAACTCTCACGAGCCTAAGGATTATACCGGCAAATCACAGACGTGTGGTGTTGCAGGTACGTTATTGTAATTGGCTCATTCAAGTGAGACACAGCTATTCACATAGACACGCTGCCAATAACCGTGAAGTAAAATTGCAGATGTGTACGGAAGGCATAGGAACAAAAGACGTCCCATGCATCAATATGTTTGTGTTTACTGACTGATTGATGGTAGATGATTATTCGTTTCTGTCATTGTTATCACCTAAATTATTGGGAGATTAAAGTTTTAAAGAAGTGAGATTAGACCTCTCGCCTCACACTTAGGCGCTACAGGTTCGACTACCGGTGGGTCAGACCCCGGATTTTGCCCGTGGGAACCGTACGTTGCCGTTGGCCGGCGGGTTAAAAAAAAAAAGTGGTTAGGGCTTCTAACTGGTGAAAAGAAGGGTCTTGGATTCAATTTCCGGCCGAGGAGGATAATTTACGGTTATCTGCCTGGATTCAGGACTTATTTCTTACGAGAATTAATGACTGACGGCTTTCGCCCAAGACCAGCAGCTTAAGTTTTGACAAAAAAAGAAAAGAGTAACTATAAAGTACATCAACTATGTGTGTGTGTGTGTGTGTGTGTATATATATATATATATATATATATATATATATATATATATATATATATATATAGCAAATATATTACTTGTGACCACACACCACATTCAACTGTGGATCTTCCCAGCTTCATTTTTTTTTTTTCATAATTTTTTCAATATCTTATGTTCAGAGCCTACGATTTTTGGTGAAAAAAATTCTGCAACAATTTGTTTCAATGCGTTATGTGCACATATGCAGCTGTGCTTCGTGGTCAGTGATTGGCTGTTTTGAATTCTCAGCTTCTCGGTGTTTTACCCGCAAATCACAGACTTGTGGTGACGCAGTAACCTTGTTCCTGTTGGCACAAGTCAAATGAGCCACGCCTGTGCAATTATACATTCTGCCAATAATTAAGAAGCAGACCTGCAAATGTACATGTAAGGCATTGAAACAAACTCTTGCACAATTTGTATTACCAAAAATAGTTGGCTCTACTTATGTTATGTATTTTACAGAAGTAAATGTAGATTGTAATATATGTATTGTTTTAGAATGATAACTAACCGACTTAGTAATTAATTATAATAACAGTGAACTCGTAGACTAATCAATTTATCTTTTGTAATAGCATTGCACATTATTTTTCTTGTGCAGTAATATATATTATTGTCTTTCTAACACTTTTGTACAGGGGTCGCAGTGGCAGAGGGGTCAGACCTCTCGCCTCACACCAAGGCCATCCGGGTTCGGGTTCGATTCTCGGCGTGGTCGGTCCCCGGATTTTCGCATGAGGGAATCGTGCCGGTCGATGCCGTTGGTCGGCGGGTTTTCTCGGGGATCTCCTGTTTCACCCGCCATTTCATTCCGGCGCTGCTCCATACTCACCTCATGTCACCCTTCACCAGCGCTTAAGACCTCGATGTTAAGCATTGACAAAAATCTGTCACTCTTTTGTAACATTTGTAGTGTTATAAATAGAGTACCATATTTTTAAAGCATGCAGATGGCAAATTGTAGACCGGCTTAGTGCTGAAATTTGTAGGCATATAAATAAAATAAATAAGTAAAATACACACGAAATTGACTTTAGAATTATTAAGAACAGAACGAAATGGGCAACGTGTCATATTCTTGACAAAGGATCCAAAAAGTTGAACCGGCAAATTCGGTGGCTACTGCAGAACTACGTTGAAGACTGGATCTTGTGTTTTCAACTTACTGTCATCCCGAAGAAGGCAACGACAAATTGCCGCTATTCTAAGGCACATCTGGGTTGGTCAAGGGGGTGGGGCAGACTGCCCCGGGCGCAGGGTTAAAGGTTGTGCCAAAAATTTTTACTTGGGAAAGAATTGTAAATGAATGTAAAAAAGATACAATAACTTCATATATTTAGACTTTTACTAGAGTTGTATTTTTGTATTTTATTTACCTTGAACACTTTAAAATGCTATAAATACAGTATATTTAATTAGAATGCACACTTAAAACACTGATAATGATAGCTAGTAAGTATAGGTTTTATGTATTTCTGCTAAAGTGTTATACATTTATTACTGTTGGCTTGATTGGATTGATGGAAAAAGTGGACGTGGAGGAGGGGGGGGAACGAATTTTGGCCCGGGCGAAGGAAAGTATAGATCAGTCACTACCGCTGTTTCATCCGCGCCTAGTTACGTCTTAGGTGTTCTCCTGGGCGTCCAACCAACTCCCAGGCTGAAAACTCGAAATTGAAATAAATAAACACAGAGTTTATTTTCACGGAATCTAAGAGTTAATGGTTACCGTAAACTGTTCATAAACACGCCTCTACACTGTATTATAAAATATGGTCAGAAACAAGCGCATAGTAATCACGCCACTAAACTGGAAACGATAATTTAAGTGAGAAAATGTTGTAAGACGACATTTCACATTAACAATTTGGCAGCACTGAACGGAAAAATAATACCCCTCTTGCGATTCACGTCCAGGTATAATTTTATGTCTGTTGTATAAAGTAAATGTGGATTCACGGTTAGACTGCTCGAAATGTTAACCTGCGCCTGTAATTTATGCAGTTAAGAACAGTAGTTGTTAGATAAGTAAGATATCTGTGGAGTGCAAGAAGTGGCAAACAAGAGTGCTACGTTGCCATATTGTACACGTAAAATGTAATAGTATTTTACCACAAACATTATCGTATCTAATTTGTCCCAGCAGGATTCGCGTGCCGTGCTTAGCATGCGGTTGTTTTTAGAAATCCTAAAAAACCCAGGACGAATCCTTTAAATGTTTACTGGAATTCACGCAAGAACCTACACTATTATGGAAGAAAAATTCCAGTTTCAATTCAAACGTTATCTGACTTCCGTTGTTCACAGTGTATCAGGGTATTAGCAATAAGTGACTGAACAGTTGCCAAATGTAATTTCAGCCACCAAGCTCAATAAAGAATATGAGAAGTTTGTCAGACGTGAATGACGGGTCGTGTGATTTGAGCTCGAATGTTGCAAGCTCTGCACCCGAACCAACAAAACTGATAGAAATACGGGGGCCATACAATATAGATAAAGCTGCTAAGGTATTACGGAGTTCTGTCGTTATAAATTCTGACAGTGCTGTCAAATGATAAGATAAGTAAGAATGCGGGATGACAATCGTAATTAACAGCGCACGAAAGAAGATGAATTATTAGTGGTATATAGAAAGTTCTTTCATGTGCTTCGAAAAGTTAGTGTAAAACAAACATTAAAAGTAAGCCCATTTACTTAAAATCGGTATGAAGTTTTGTATTTTAATTCATTACTTACTGATAATCGTTAAATTAATGCAAGTAACTCTTGCTATTATTAAAAAAGGATCTCTCAAACATTTCGTGCATTTATTAATTTTTATGTGCACATTTAATTAAGTTGCTCACTTCCAGCGAACTATTTCATGTAAGTGATAACATATATATATCAAAAAACATTAATTCGGTATGTTACAATGCCCGTTGGAAAGTGACACTGCCTTAATCGACATGGTATTTTACTGTTTCATTTGTAAGATACCTGTATCGAATATGGCCATGTTCTCAATATGGCCCACAAGTTGCAATTGTGTGATAATCCCGATATCTACGAGGGATCTATACACTCTAGTTTCCAGTATGAACATACATCATCCATAAATATCTGTCTTACATCATCCTTGCGTTATAATAGTAAAACAATTAATGACTTAGGCACACAAGATTTGTGAACCATAAGCGGGCCATATTCGGTACAGGTACCTTACACGCCAGTAGTTAACATATCAGTCTGTGTATTAGTTGAAATGAAAGCGCTAGAAAAAACATTGTAACCACAAGGCTCAAATTGAACCGTATTTTAATTTGATATTTCAAGTAATCTTATATTTGATTATATATAAATTGTAATATTTATCTAAGATACGTACATATAAATCATTACACCGTTGATACTATAAAGTGACAGACTTTGGTCAGTGCTCAACATCGAGATATTGGTGATGGGAGACATGAGGTGAGTGTGGAGCAGCACCGGAATGAAAGGGCTGGCAAAACGTGAGATCCCCGAGAAAACCCGCCATTCAGAGGCTTTGCTTCATGGTTACTGGCAGAATGTATTATTGTATAAGCGTGGCTCATTTGACTGTGCCAGCAGGAACAAGGTCACTGCGACACCACACGTCTGTGATTTGCCGGTAGAACCCTAGACACTGAGAGTTACAAACAGCCAATTACTGACAACGAAGCAGAGCTTCAAATGTGCACATAAGGCATTGAAACAAACTGTTGCAGAATTCTTTCCGAGAAAAATCGTGGGCTCTATATATAGGTTATCTTTCGAGAATTCTCTTGCAATGATTCTGCAAGACAAATTAGTGAAAGATTCCATTGTTATTTATGCCACGCGGTTTACCAAGAATGTGTCATATGCTTTGTCGAAGAGAACATTTGGATAATATAACTTGATTAAATTTTAGGGCTCAACAACTGAAAATAAAACTGTCTAACACTCGCCCTTAACTACTGTCAGTGCAAAGTCCGTAATTATAGCTAAAGAAATTCCGTCCCCTTAATCACGATAATGGTGTTGATGCTCTTCCGTGTTCTGCCCGTAGATATTGTTAGAAACCACGGGAGCCTTCCGAGGTCGACTAGGCGTTGTGAATTGTGAAGTGACCTTCCGCAGTAAAGTGATAAGGGAACAATACCATACGCAGTCCTGAACCCGGAGAGGCAACGGTAAATATTAACCTCCACGGCCAAGAATCGAATCCGGGAACTTTGGCACAGTAGACAGGAGCTTTAACTATTTAGTAGAGGATTGTTTTAATAATTATTAAACTTGAATGAGAATTTGTTTTAGTGGCATTCATTGTGTCTATATTTTACAGTTATGAACATTTTCTAGCTTTCACGGTTTTTGTATTGTGGCATTGTGGCCGAAACAGGACGTAACTGTTTTATGCAAGAAACGAAAACCAACAGACATACAGAATTAAAATAATTCATACTGAACAACAGCATCGCGGGCTACGACTAGACATGAATATAAAACAACATTGAATATGTTTGTATTTTTTAAAAAAATTGCTGAACTTAAAATAAAAATTCAAAAATTTCAATGCAATGTCTTTATACATGTTTATAAGCCGGTTCGGAATAAAGTTAGCACTCGAAAAAGCCCTGTTATAGGCAGTTCGGAATAAAGTGAGCACTCGAAAAAGCCCTGCTAAAGATCTATTTCCAGCCAATTCGTATCTTTCCGCCTGTAGCAGCTAACGACGGGAAAAGTCTAACCTCCTGGGACACGTCACTTTATGTTTGCGCGTGTAAGATAAATTGTTCAGTCGATAGGTACATATATAGTTTGATAAAAAAAGAAGTTAAATAATTATACAAAATACAATTATTTCGCTGTCGGTTGATTTTGTTTCAGTATTGTTGTATTTAAATACGAATAAACACGGAACTATATTGTGTTATTTCGTTGCCAACCATACAAGCAGTAAGGTAACTATAGATAATGTTGAATTATACGCAGTAACGGCTAGTAATATTTTTTAAAGGTTAGATTTTTAGTGTTCACTTTATTCCGAACGGCATATAGTTGTAGTCCTTCACACTTTCCTTCAGTGTGAATATTTCGTTCTGTAAGCTAATTGGTTTTCGTTTCTTGTGTAAAACCATTTTATGTAAAATTTAGCATTTAATTGCCACTATACAAAAACTATAAAAGCAAGTCAGTTTTCATTACTGCAAAATATAATCACAATGAATGTTTACAAAACAAACAATGTCTCATACAAATTTTAAAATTATTAAAATAATAATATTTTTTCGTGTACCTACTCTCCCCTTAAATAATTCCTCGGCTGGCGCATGCGCGGTGTTGTGTGTCACGCCTAATATTTTCTTCATAAAACTGATTAATTTTTTTCATTTTACGTTTATATACGAAAAGAACGCACTACGCTTATATACATTTAAACATGATTTTCGAGTCTCTCAAAATGACTAAAAACAGCTTAATTGTACGTGCTGACTCCGAGAATGCAACTTAAATTCGTCAAGTGCAAACGAGACACATGCGTTGGTCCTTACTTTGTACTATTCCGTAAATAAATGTTAGTTTCTCTGTTTAAGGTCCCATAGAAGAAATACTTACTCGAAAACATTGCATGATAGTTTATCGCGCTGCGAATGGAGGCAATATGATTCTCGTCGTCCATGGTACTCTGGCTCTAATCACTACGCTGTTTCAACGCGTCAAACGTGGAAATTTGAAATCGGTTTAAACTCATCTCAACATCGAAACATACAGGGTGGCCAAGAATAAGTGTTACAAATTGATAGGGATGGTAGATGTGCATGTTTGGAACATATTTGGTCAAGGAACCCATGTCCGGAAATGCATCCTTATACCTGCAATGGTGCACCAAAGTAACAGGGGTAGGCAGGCAACCTGGCGACAACAAGCCAGTGAAAACATCTGTTGTGTTGTGTTATGTACTACCCGCTTTGACGCTCTGTGACTGTACGAGACACCGTGCATGTGTTACACTCGCTACGTTTATTGTCGTAGTTGT